>OX369308.1:56219835-56415835 GCA_947284805.1 Coleophora flavipennella | reverse complement strand
CTACACAAGAAACACATAAATGATACTTCGCTGATAAATACACTATCAATATTACACATATAAATAAATAAAATAAATCATAGTATTTGCGATAAATTTGATAACAGCACAAAGAATTTGTGGTTCATCAATAGGTCTTCCAAACACATAGGCATATCTTATGATTATGATTGTGTATTGCTTGAAGACAATTTATTAACGTAAGGCCGTTTGTCCACCACTGCCGTCACCGAACAAATTTAAATACTGATAACGAGTTTTTTTTGGAGTGAGTTCAAGATAACGTGATAGCAATCGTGTGTCCACCGGACCGATCTCTGTGGTTCAGTTTGTTCTAGCTGCCGTCGTCGGTGCAACGGCAGTATATGGACAAGCCCAAACCTGTATTATATTGCCGGCACATCGGCGCGTCATAAACTCGGGCCGATTTCTAGTGGTCGGTCGCACCGAGCTACTCGAAATACCGGCGGCCGGGATGACGGCGCTTGGGAGACGGGCGTGCAGTGGACAGGCGGCTATAGTAAATGTATGTATCGATACTTCGGCGCCGTCATCTCGTTATCGTTAACGGCTCGGCGACGGCGGTGGTAGATAAACGGCCTAAGTCTTTGAAGACCGAAACGCCGACACTTAATCACTACATAACTTAGATCTTCATCTTTTTCACAGAGAGAACATTTAGGGTCTTCCGTTAACCGTAGTCTGTGCAGGTGGGTTCGTACTTGGCAATGACCAAATCTCATTCTACTCTACTAAACTCGTAGTGGAAATATGCTACAAAATAATCTGAAAGGCGACTGGTCAAGGTACTAGTAGTACAAACTAAATATTAATCCCATCAGAAACATTAGGTTAATGAAGTTAGAGTTAGCCGCAAGGTGTTTGCTTCGTTGCATTCCCTGAAGCGCCTACAAAATGTTCTCCCCTTTGATACCAAACTGCTCCCTGTCCGCTCCCTTCTACTCCCTTTACTGGATTACGGTGATGTCGCCTATCTTGACCCTACGTCTGAATTATTGGTTAAGCTAGATAAACTTCAGAATCAGTGCATACGTTATATTTTCGGTCTCCGAAAATACGACCATATTTCTGAATTCCGCACACAGCTAGGTTGGCCTCTCATCCGCCAGCGTAGGAATACTGATATCTTGTGTCATCTTTTTTATATACTTTTTAACCCTTGTGCCCCGCATTATCTTCGTGAAAGGTTCGTATTTCGCACAGCAATGGATAACCGACTGCGCTCTAGTAAAAACCTGGCACTTGCGATTCCTGCACACAGCACTGATACCTTTACGGTTCACGCGGCTCGCTTGTGGAATGCACTGCCAGTGGAAATAAGAATGTGTCCCTCCATCTCCGTGTTTAAGCACGTTTAAGGCCCGTCTCATGAAGACATGACACCCGTTTATTTGTATCTTCCTACTTGAGCTAAGTATGTATTTATTTATGTTTAAGTATGTAAAGTACTGTTTGATGTAAATATTTTTAAATATATTTATTATGTTTTATTAAATAAGTATGTAAGTATATTTATTATATATATCTAATTGTAGTTTATTATTTTTTATTTTTATTTATTTAATTCATATTCAGGATTCAAACAGTCACATACAAACATAGAATAAGAAATACTGATTACTTAAAGACCTAGTAGATCCCTAACTTATTGTTACACGAAAACAGTTTCTATTTCTAAGCTAACACGATAAAAAAATAATAATAAGAAAGTACAGAAAATCAAAATAACATTTTATTTTTTTGTGATAAACATTATTGAATTTTAAGAGTTTTAAAAATTTCTTTCTTAAATTTAAGAATAGTCGAATGAAAAATGTCGATGTCACCACTATTGAGTCTGCTATTGTACAACTCTGTGACGTCTGAGGAAAGTGTTGCCTGTATTATTGGTCCTAGATCGGGGAACTGAAAATAGTGCCTTTTTTGTTATCTGTTTATTACTTCTTATTGTTTTTAGTTCTTTTAAATTGTGTATTAATTTGTTTCTACTTAAAGTTTTAATCCTATCAGCGATTAAGGGTTGGATGGAAGAGATCCCTGTTTGGGATAAGTCCGCCTTTGTGCATATTTCTATTATGTATCTATAATTGTAAATTTTGTTGTACAATAAAGAGTTTACAAACAAACAAACAAATATTTTAATGTATAAATTTGCCAAGTCACGTTACTCTCTAATATAAGATTTGAGGTGGAGCCAAGTCTGGCAGTACTTTTTTTTAATAACGTTCAGCAAATTGCACCGCGGGTCTCTTAAACACACTGAGTAAATAATCTAGACACACAGCAGTGTGTCCAACAAGTTTGAAAAGCAAAAGGCGACACCGGCCGTGGGTTATACATACACGCGAACCATTTCGGGTCACTTTCGACTTACCTGTTACTTAAAATCTGTTTGTCTTACACACTTGCGATTTTGTGTGTCTAGTAAGACCCCCTCGATTACCTAGAATCCCAATTTTCATAAATGTATCTTTTACAATTTCTGAGATGTTGACGTCCGAAAATCACTATTTTTATGACTGATTCACTGACTGACTGATTATCTACTGATTTTCAAAATTATACACCACTTCTAGGTAACTAATAACTAATAACTTTCCTGGCCTGCTACTTCACCTTCCGGCAGCAGCAAGTTGTCGGCAGCCACACGCTAACTCTGCGCGCATCACCTGCTTCCCTTGCCATGACGCCTGACGCCAGCCTTCATCCCGACTCACCGTGGACATCGACCTGGCACACTGCACAATCGACTCGACTCAACGAGGTCGACAGCACCCGCGACCTTAGACTGCCAGCTCTCATTGGATCGACCTCCGGTCTCGGAGGGGGAGTGATGTGGCGGCAACTGGCAGTAACCCGCCACTGAACATTAACACAAGCGACGAGAGAACAAAAGAAATACAACATCTAGAACGCGCTATTAGAATTTCTTCAGCGCTGAGTATATATACAGATACCAATCATCAACGATTGGTCCACGGCCGGACCCCAGGCATACCACCAGCCTGGCGGAGATATCTCACTTTGCTCTCGTCGAGTAGGAACGCACCGTTCCTAAAAGACTATTCCAATGTGCCCATAAACGTTTCATCTGTTGTAAGCTGGTGAGGAGTTGTGTATATCTTGAAAATTTCAGAAGATGCAGATTCAGAAGATACCATGTTCTATCTCACACCTATTCATTGAGACTATTCCTATGAGCCTAAATACGATGCCTCTGCCGTAAGTTGGTAAAGAGTTGGGTATCTTGCAGATTCCAGGAGATGCTGCAGCATTAGGTCAAGGTTACCATGGTTTATCAATATTTTTTCAGTAACAGGGCACCAAATTTTGAATTGATCAGACCTGTGTGAGTTGCCCAGATCCCTTCATCACTAGTTAAAAGCTGATGATGATCGTCAAACGGCTACACAGATCTTCATAAATTATAGATAAGAACATCCTCAGTCACGTCACTTTAAAAAAAAACCGGATCAAAATCGGTCTATTCGTTTAAGAACTACGATGCCACAGATGCCCCTCTTTTACCGTCGCGTCGGGGGTTAAAAATAGATAGAGAAAAGGAAACAGGAATAAACAAATAATACTTTAATACTTATAGAATAACGATGAAAGAAATGCTTTCGATCAGTTAGGTAGGGCAGTTTGTGCGCCGCAAACGTAAGCGTGTTTTACTATCCTTGCAGTGCCATCTATTGGCAGTCTGTTGCTATGATCATAATGTCTTTGGTATGTGTAGGCTGTGGTTATTGTATGGAGAAAAAAGTAGGTAAGCGCGTTTTAAATTGATTTTGTTATACGTATATAGATACATCTAATTTCCCACGAGATCTCTTTAGTTTTCCGGGATAAAGAACACCCAACCACAAAACAAATAAGTATCTCAACTATGTAATGATGGTCGAAACATCCCATCTCAATTTATAGGTTTCATAAGATACTATTTTCTTGCATTCCAGCCCCAACAGCATCCTGAAGGGGATAGCTGACAGGTATGATTCCCAGCTCTTTTCGCACTTCAAGCGTGTACTAGTCAGACAGGGGCCCTATGCTTCCTGTAACTGGTAAGCGCATGTGGTGTGTGGAAGGGTTTTTTAACTTTTTGTTACTGTATTATTTTATTCTGTGTTCTACTAACATTAGTGTAATAAGCCGTTTGTGTTACTAACAAAAATGGACCATGTTTTCTGACAAATAAAGATAATAATAAATATCCCAGCCCAGTTTTAGTTCGCGTTATAAGGTATTAGACTAGGTCATGTCAAATCTGGTAACGATAACGGAAATGTATAAACTTAGGTTGAGAGGATAAATGGCAACCCTCTGATGTTAAATATGTCGGTCTGCCTGCGCAAAGTGGTTGCGTTATGTACTTATAGCGCCTAAAAACTAATTATCGTGTCCTAAAAAAATAAATAAGGGAAATGACTGCGTAAGTTATAAGTACTAGTTGTACTCATGACAATTATGCAAAAACTGACCAAATGCGTTATGGAGCAACGCCCGTTAGTTGTAGGAATAGCGAGAGTTCTGAACCAGGATACCACCCCCCTGCCGGAGACCGCCGGAAAGTTGGAAAGGGCTTTCTGAGTACAGTACAAATCTATAACATACTATAACATTTTTACTAGTTGGTCAAACAAATTATAAGAAAAATTGTATTTTACAAAAATCCATTCAGTGGTTTTCAACCTACAGCTTGCTACAGCAGTTCAAACAAAAAATCATCTGTAAATTGTCAAACAATATTTTTTTATTTTTTTATTTATATCTGCTAAAAAGTACAACGTACATACCCATATTGTACATAAAACGAATACAATTATTGTAAAACATAAAATACAATCTCTTTCTCTCTTATCGTGTGGCATAATTAACCGTGCTATCCAAGGCATAGATGGCGGTTGCCTGGTGTTGCACTTAGCATAACCCGCAGTAACGTCTAGGACATTTAGATTTACACCTACGGACGTGTGCAACGTGACCTTCATACACATCTGTAATCAGATGCGCCGGTTTCCTCACGATGTTTTTCTTCACCGTTAAAGCAATCGGTAAGTATGTGTACGTAAGTTTCCAAAAACACATTATTGGTACATTAGCAGTCCGGATTTGAACGTCCCGGGTTAAACTTACGTCTGGTTAGGAGGACCGATTCGTTACCGGTTGAGCCACCGACGCTTACAATTATAATCACTTAAAAAAATTAGCACGGGGTGACGTTAGTGCTGTATCGGCGTTAGTGATACACCTCACTCTTCGGCCAGAACTCCTACCTGGTGAAAGACTCCAGCTGCCCAGTCGGGTCTCGCACCACAAACGACTTGAAGTTGACGCTGTGACGCGACTCCAGTGGCGTTACCCTTAAGGCGCACTTGGTCTTCACCTTCATGTAGGTACTCCATCAGATCTGCAGCAGAGGTGGAGTAGTGAAGCCGGGACACGTACAACAGAGTGGTGGGCACAACAACGCGCAGCAAGAAATTGGGCCCTGTTTAATAAATAATCACACAAAAAATCCCTGCGGCAAATATGTGTAATTGATACAGCCGTTGGTATTACGTGGATACGTCTATTTATAAGAGGATATTTGGGTAATTGGCTTGTGAATATCGAAGCAGTGTTGAAGTAAACAGGAATTTCAAAAATACTGCCCTACACGAGCTAGTTGATGGTGCTGGCAACTCTATTTCATTGGCGCCCAACGTGGGACCTCATAAGCTCTGTTCACTAAATGACCCTTACAAACAAAAACATAGATATATACATGCCAAAATATTAAAAATCAAAATTTGTTCATCATATTATGTTTTCATTATTGCACCTCCGTATTTTTTTACATTAAAAGGTGAATACTTTTCTAATTGTCCTTTTTTGTTTTTCAATGTTATAGTTAATTTTTTTGTCAATTTAAAAAGGATATCTTGAGTCCTTTGATATGTATTTTACAAAAATCCATTTAGTGGTTTATAATCTACAACACTTCAAATTCAAGTCAAAATTGTGTCATTTTTGGAGTTTTTTACATAATTTGTTTGACCAACTAGTAAAAATGATATAGTATATTATACAGGGTGAATGGTAAGTAGTGCAAATCCTTTTAAGGGGATAAACTACATCTAATTTGCAACAGAAAAAGTCATACTAACTGGGGGTCGCAAATCAACGGTTTTCGAGTTAAAGCCTATTTAACTTTTTAATTTTGTATGAAAAATTATTTTGTTCAAATGTTTTGTGATTTTTTAACAAAAAGTTATAATACAGTTGGCATGAAAAATACGGTAAAACCTACCTCATTTTATCACGCTTTCGAACAAAGTAAAAAAGTTAAAAATGTACAAAATTAATTGCAACAAAACCCAATGATTGTTGTCAAAAGGGGGCCTAAAATCCCATACTAATTATCCAACAAAGTTCAAATTTTTTGGATGAGCTTGTGAATCAAAGTTAGTCATGATGCTAGAGGGTCAGAGATTTGTTTATGCGAAAAACAT
Organism: Coleophora flavipennella; assembly: GCA_947284805.1. Lineage (NCBI taxonomy): Eukaryota > Metazoa > Arthropoda > Insecta > Lepidoptera > Coleophoridae > Coleophora > Coleophora flavipennella. The sequence continues at coordinate 56,409,320 of OX369308.1, read as the reverse complement.
GAGAAATTATGAAATATGAAAAAACATGAAAATAATGTTTATTGAAAATTTGTATGAGATTTGATGCACCCTTTTGACAACAATCATTCTTTTTTGTTGCAATCAATTTGTATTTTTTAACTAATTTACTTTTTTGGAATGGTGATAAAATGAGATAGTACCGTTTTAACTATATTTTTCACGCCAACCGTATTATAACTTTTTTTTTGTAAAATCACAAAATATTTGAACGAATGCGGTTTTTATACAAAATTTAAAAATTAACTCGACAACCATTGATTTCCGACCCCCTCTTAGTATGACTTTTTCTGTTGCAAATTAGATGTAGTTTATCCCCTTAAAAGGATTTGCACTACTTACCAGTCACCCTGTATATTTGTAATCTTTTCACCAAGTCCTTTAAATTTAATGATAATTTCAATTTTATTTGAATGACCATCTGATACGTCTTTGATTCTACCCTCACTGTAACGCGGTATCGCTGTTATATAATCTTCTTTTTAATCCGACCTTCTTTTCATTCCATCTATTTATTTTCCACGCATGCGCTGTAATCCATCTGACTTTTCAATCAAAAAACAAAAATTCGATCATCCTTCCTATTATTATCATCATAAACTATATTTATTTAATACATTATCTAAAAGATCCATTTCGGGTAACACTCCTGTATATTTTAAATTTGATGTATATAATATTTTTTAATCTTTGTATATTTCTTTTTAGATCTTATTTTTTACCAATAAATTGTACGCACGCATCTATTTCTTAAAACCCACGCCTAGTATCTCATCTGTGCCCACGCCCACTAGGTATAAGTCGAGACCCACAGATAAGAAAAATTTTTTGCCGCTTCTATTCTGTGTCGAGACCTAACCCTACTTCCGAGACGACTTGTGCCAAAATCATATTTAAGCGACTTTTTTTAGTTTCGCCAATTTACTATTTCTCGTTGTCCAAAATGAAATGTGATTATGTTAAGATGTAATTAATGATATATTTTTTTTTTACATATTTGACCATTTCCAAACAACTTTAAGCATAAACCCTCTTTTCAATTAAAAGCTTGTACTTATCTAAAAGATTTAGGTTTTTCGAAAATTTTAATTTCCTGTAAAATAAAATTTTTGTAGTCAGTTTTTTATGTATTTAAACAGGCAACCTTTAGAGAGCAAGGGCGTACGTAATTTTTTTCTAATATTTTATGAACGGTGTTTAATAGAGTCCAAAGGCCAAACCAGCTACAATGAACCTGTGAAATACAATAACTTTGTATTGTATCCAAGGTTTTTGTTGCTGGATAATATTTTTCAGGTAATTTTTTTTTTTTTGATGTATTTTATTCCGAGATATACGCTGTCACTGTACAAAGTTTCTTCAAAATTCGTTCAGTGGTTTTTGTAAGCAAACTTAAACATTTTAAAACCTGTTGTTACATGTTCAGTTACTCATTTGAAGTCGTCCCGTGGGCAGTTTTTTCCGAATATATTCAATGTAAAGTTTTTTGCGTTTACAAATTGATTAAATGGATAGATATCCAGGTAACCACCTCCGTGTCGTAGTGGCACACCAGGAAGTTCCTGGTTTAATTTCTAACTTTGTGAAGCTCTGTTTGATTGGTGATGGGAAATTTTTGAAGTACCTACGTCTGGCGGCCACTATCTCGTCTAAGTCAGGGTGCCAAATAAAATTGTTAATACGTAGCATTGATATGTTCCGGCATGTAGATAAAAAAAAAATAGTTCCCCATTGTGTTGGGGAATCTTGGTAAGTCCACTTCCATTTTCGACATCATCGTCGCTAACCATCAGGTGAGATGTGCCAATTTTGGTTAAAGAAAACCGTGTGACGTCAGATTCTGACCGAATTCTGACGCAAGAACGGCTTTCAACAGCCCCAAGCAAAAGTGCCATATTTTCGAAAGACCTCGTCCTTAATCACATCCGCTCATATACGTCCCCACCTTGGGGCTCGAGCCTACCCTGAATTAGGGCGCTCTGGCCTTAGTCGACCACGCGGGCCCAGTGCGGGTTGGTCGACTTCACACACAACCTTCGATTTTCTTCGCAGGCTTATGCAGGTTTCCTCACGATGTTTTCCTTCATCGTATAAGAGCGTCGCGTCGGATAAACGTACATATGAAATCGAAATTCGAAAACACATTAGGACGTGGCAGGATCGAACCACGACCTCCCGGACAGGAGGTAGCGGCCCTTGCCACAACCGGACAGGAGGTAGCGGCCCTTGCCATTACGCCACCGACGCTCAACCTCGTCCTTAAACATACGGAATATTTAACGTCTTTGGCAGGGAGGGTTGCAAATATATTTGTACGGTGCGACAAGGACCGCGTTTCAATGTTTGTGTACTGACTTGTTACAAAATATCATGTTACAAATGGGACAAATAGAGGAAGCGTTCTTCTACTCATTGGAAGTTTTGTATTGAGATGGTGTAGGATGTACAGTCGGCGCAAAAGAGCATTACTGTACGTACAGGGTGTTGATATGTATTGTTGCCACATCATCATCACAATTTAAGAGCAGTGCTCTTGTCGGTGTAGCTCTATTGCCACATAAGAAACCGAAATTGAACAACTTTTCCCAAGAAACCTATGGTCGGGTCATCATTCTATAAGGGTAATTTTTTCCAACCTTGGGTTTTGTATCGTTTAGGAGTGATTGACGTCAAAAATAATCAAAATCTGTAATATTACCGGCTTAACATTGATTTTTGGCGGCAAGACTTAGATAAGATGGCGGTAGCTAGCCAGGCGGGCTTAGAAAATGCCCTTCCACCAACCAAACAGAGTCATACAAAGTTAGACACCGCCGGGAATTGAACCCTCGACCTCCTGATGTGAATCAATGGACTTAAACATTACGCCATGGTTGAAAATAACATTACGTGATTTTGTTAAGTTATTTTGTTGTTTGTCACTTTTTGTTATTATCAGACGTTTTGTTAAGACTTTGTTGTGGTTTAAAATGGCTCAATTTACCAATGCGGAATATGCGGACATTTTATTGGCATATGGAAGTGCTAACTCCAATATGCCAATAAATGACAAAAGATAGCCATTATGTGTGTGCAAGAATGTAAAAAAACGTACCTGCTCTTTGTAACCGTCCCAACAGTAAGTATTTACATTATTTTCAACTTTGCATTTGATACATTTCACAAAACATGTAACTAGTGGAATTTCGTCAACATGGTCCAATTGAGTAAAAAAAATTAACAACTCCGGTTACAAAAAAGATACCGAAACAAATTACATACCATTCAAAAGCCTAAGCTTTAGAGATGTTTTAAAAAAAACAGAAGCCTTCCAGCCCCATTATTTTTTTTTTAAATGCATCGCAAAGTTGACTTTTAAATTTTTGTTCAACTTTTTTTTTAAGTTCGGGGGCCCACATTTTTGTTTTTAGCAATAACTTGAAACAAACATAATTTTTTTTAGAGCCGACAATCTTATAAAAGTCTATTAAAAAAAGATTTTGGAGCTAGCTTTAAAAAACAAAAAGTTACATGTGTTCAAAGGTATAAAAATGGCAAAATTTCTAAAAAAAGGAAAAAAATCCTGTAAAAAAAATTACAAGTCCTAGATTTTTTTTAATTCTCAAAATAGGTGGGAGGCGACCCCACCTATCCCCCATTTTCGTATTTTCAACCATCTGCCGAAGACCCTGTATATTAGTACTAACGTAGTTATGGCTTCGTGAGAAAGTATTCCCAGCGTGGTTGTACAATTATAGCAATCGTTGAACATCTCACGATGGAAAATAAAAGAAAAAATATCATAATCCACAAGTTTAATTTAATAGTTTTAAACATTTTATAATGACTCCTATATCTACTATAAGTTACACTGATAAAAAATGCGTAGAAGTTTTTTTTTTTTTTAATTTAATGAATAATTTTTATCATCATCATTTAAGTCGAAGGATACTTCCACTGTTGGATAAGGATTTTCGTTTTTCTATTCAATTCAATATGTTTATTCAAAATAGGTGCAAATTACACTCTTTCTAATAGTCATAAAATAATATTAACAATTTCATTTGTGAAGAATCAAGAATTAAACAATAATTAGATAATACGAGCTATGTGCCCGCCCTGCCCACTGCACTTAAGTTTAGCATAATTTGAAAGCTGTGTCGGTTACTCTGCTTCTCCTACGGATCTCCTCAACTTACCTACTTATCAAAGATCAAAACATTATAAAATCAAATCAAATATATTTATTTTAAACTAGCTGACCCGGCGAACTTTGTTCCACCCTACACTACACTACACTGCCCTAACCTACACTACATTACCCTAACCTACCCTACACTACCCTACACTACACTACCCTACCCTACCCTACACTACCCTACACTACCCTACCCAACACTACACTACCATAACCTACCCTACATACACTACTCTACACTACCCTACCGTACACTACCCTACACTACACTACACTACCCTACACAACCCTACACTACACTACCCAACCCTACCCTACCCTACACTACCCTACACCTACACTACACTACCCTACCCTAAATCCAATTATTTTTTGACAGATTTTTTATTTTTGGATTTTTTTTTATTTAATTCCGAGCGTTTTCATATTTATTCACCTTTTAAACCTTCTCTGGACTTCCACAAATAATTCAATACCAAAATTAGCCAAATCAGTCCAGCCGTTTCGAGTTTTAGCGAGACTAACGAACAGCAATTCATTTTTGTATATAGATAGGTGTTTAAACACACTTTTAAATAGTAAAAAAAAAACTTTTGTCTATTACAAATAATGTCACGATTCAGATTACAGTCTCAGGTAATGGTATTTGTTATAGAATCAACATATTATGTCTTTGTCATTAACATAATCTATTATATTATAATATCCTCTAGAGCACAAGCATTTTTAGATTGCGCGTATAGCTCTTTCTACCCTAATTTAATAATGAGGTCCGGTATCTCCTAAATAACTTTATCAGTATTTATTAAGAATGCATGCTGATATTGTTTATAATCAGTCCACGTATTAGTCACCTCCAACCTAATCGTAAGTCCACAAACACGATATTAACATTTTTATTGGTAAACTTTTAAAAAGGGCTACGTTATCAATTTCAATATTCTAAACATCAAGTGGCACAGTGGTTGGCGTACCCGATATCGTGAGTAGGTAGAAGGATTTTTTAAAATCCACAATTGATAAGCCCTTGACATCATCTCACCTGATGGTAAGTGACTATTCACCAACGCAATGGAGATATGGCCATCTTATCTTCAAGCCGGAACACATCAATGATGTTAACACTAATGTTTGGCGGCACCACCAACCAAACCAACTCTTACAAAGTTGACCCCGCCGGGAATCGAATCCACGACCGCCTGGTGTGAAGCCAATGGGCCAACCATTACGCCACGAGGCGGATTCAATCTCGGTAGGGTAAAAGACCCTTGATATGACACACTGTGCCAACATAATGTTAATTTTAGTGTTAGGAAAAAAATAATTGGGGGTAGGCAGCAGCGATGCCAGACGTATTTGCACGGTATTCTCAAACCTTGCATGGCAATTTCTAACGATGCCAAGCACAAGATAGCGACTTTTCATACAACCGACGTGTACGGTAATTTAAAGGGTGAATTTTACAGTAATTCTGGCAACACAGACTGGCAACGCCGGAGGCAGTAGGTATCAGACACAGAATAGAAGAATTCGGAGCCGAATTTTTTTTTTCTTATCTGTGGTATCAGACTATGTATAGTGCAGTCAGTCTTTGTAAATACATGCCAGGATCATCGGAACATGTGGAACACAATGTGGTATTTGACTAAATTGGTCAATTCAGTTACTTTTTATCAACTATCAAAAACCACATTTTGTACTGAATTGTTCGTGTTGCAGCTTAGACAAGATCTTGTCTAAGTGTTGAATTTGAAAATGTCTTTGGAGAACTAATTTATTTATTTTGTTAAAGCTCCCCAGGGGGCTCGAGTTTCCATACAAACGTAGTTTAATACAAAATTTAATACAAAAACTACATGCCGGATTGAATCCAAACTTTGCAAATATATTAAGTAGACAAATATAAATGTTTTTAATTAGTTTTAATTGTAATTAAAACATAGCTAAACGAAGGCTTAAATTTGTTTTGTACTGAAAGTTTGAAACTGCTCTTGTTTTATCCGTTGAATATTGGTACATCGAAAACTAATTACAAACATCGATATGTATCTACTCAATATAGTCGCATAGTTGCATGTAGTTTTTGTATTAAAGCGGAACTAGGTTTGTATGGAAACTCGAGCCTCCTGGCGAAAATTATCATATAGGTACTATTTGAGCATAATGTGAGCTTGCATGTTACTCGGCTGCATCAGCACTTACCATCAGGTGAGGTGCAGCCAAACGCTTTAATAATAATAAAAAAACGTACCAATGTAAGTTTTTGTAGATTTGTAGGATAAATTCTATTAAATGAATAATATTTTAAAATTTATTTTTGAGAGGTATAATGTTGAATTATAGTGACCGACCATAAGTTCGGTTTCGGCAAGTTTCGACTGTACGGCATGTAAAATACACTAGATTTCAGGAATTTCAATATGGATTATAGTGTTAATAAGTTACGGTTTCCGATGCAAATCCTGTATTAGTCGGACACAGTCAAATACCATTTTTTGTCGATTGAGCACCTACCTACTATAAATGATATTATAACACATTCTAACATTATAATTAAAATTGCTGAAAAAGAAAACTTTTAAAAATAATTCTTATTTCCCATTAAAGATGGTGAACATTTTTAGCACGTCTCAAGTACTTCCTACGCATGGTAAGTGGGTAAACTTTGGTTTTATATAAAAAGGGGATGTCAACGGATATCTCCATTCCAGCGCCAACCATCAGCTGTTTACCCTCCGCTATCTTGGAGGCTTTGGCGCGAAACGCGGTTTATTTTTAATTCTTTTTTTTTGCTACAATAAAAAAGAAAAAAATGTTGAAGTTGACAGCTATTGTGTCTTTGGTTCTGATTGGTAAGTTTTTTTTACTATTTTATATTTAAGTGTGCGTTATTATAGTCATGTAAACCTACTTCTTAAGCGACTGCAATCTAAATAACATTTTTTAATTTAATTAAACATACATTTTACTTAAACAAAATATATCCATAATAAAAAAAAAACTTAAAAGTTTTGAATCCAGGTCTAAATCGGATTGATAGCTAGCCTTGTAACTGGTGAGCTGGCTTGCTTCTGGAATGATATGTTGTGGAAAAAAAGCACTGCGTGAAAACTCGGAAAAACGCAAAAAAAAAGAAATGAGAACTACCTGGATCTAGTTTTCGCCCCCATAAACCCCCAAATAGCAAATTTAATCGAAATATTTCCGAGAAAAATTGTTGAATTAAACTATTAAGATAAATAAATATACAAGTAGGTAGAATTTTATGGGGCTTATTACTTATCGCGAAACTAATGATAGTTTCCTATAACAAAACTATGGCATTCCAATAAAAAATAATCTTACTCGACTTGCCAACTTTATAAGACGGGTATTGTCTAGAACTCGTTGACGAATTTTCCACAGGTACGTTAGGGCAAGCTGTTCAGTTTTATGACGAGGTACCCAGTTGATTGTTTAAAGTACGGTCACGGAATTAAATTGATCAGGAGATTCACGAGACTTCAATTTTGCCGGGTTATAAGTACCTACACTTTTTAAATTAATAGTTGACACAATTATAATATTTTGACAATCTATGGCTGACTGACTCGGTGGCTCAGTGGTTAGTGTTCTTGACTATTGATCCGAGGGTTGTGGGTTCGATCCCCACCCAGGGCAAACATTTGTGTGATGAGCAGATTTGTTTGCTCTGTGTCTGCTTGTTAAATATCTATATATGTAAGTATTTAAACGTATATAAGTATGTATGTCAGTCTCTGGTTCCCATAACACAGGGAATCCTACTTTGGGGCCAGATTACCATGTGTGATTTGTCCTAGAATATTTATATTTATTTATTAATATCATTTTTTTTTACTTACCAAGGAGAAACTACAACTTTTCTTTAATTTCCGATCTTCTTTGACGTTAATTTATGTCTATCAGATAAAAAGTAGATGAAACAAGGAAACGCGGCAAAAACAAAGGGACTTAAATCTGCTAAAAATATAAATTCCGTGACGGTACTACCTGTTCCAAAATGATCTAACGTTATAGACAATTGATCCAAAACGATCTAATATTATAGAAAAACTACAAAAAGGTTTGACTTCATAAACAAATTAAATTACCAGCTGATCGGTTTTAAGTACAATAATTGTGTAAGAAGTTACATTGCTCTAAGATTTCTTTTTGGGAAAAGTAGTGAATAATTTTTACAAGAAAAGCTCTGATTGAAATATCGTGCAATACATTTTTAGGGTTTAGTATCTAAAGGGTAAAAACGGAACCCTATTACTAAGACTCCGCTGTCCGACCGTCTATCTGTCTATCTGTCCGTCTGTCACCAGGCTGTATTTCATGAACCGTGATAGCTATACAGTTTAATTAAAAATTTCACAGATGATGTATTTCTGTTGCCGCTTTATCAACAAATACAAAAAAATAGAAAAAGTAAAAAAAGGGATCTCCATACAAAAAACGTGTTTTTTCAAACGTGAAGAAACTAGCGCCATCTAGTATGATGGTACGGAACCCTTTGTACTAGCCCCATCTAATATGATGGTATGGAACCCTTTGTGTGTAGTTCTGACTTGCACTTGGCCTTTTTTTTTAGATATTTAAGTATGTATGTAACTTCTTTGGTACCTAGGTGTTTAGATATTTAATAGAAATCTAAATAATATTTTCCCCGAGATATACCTAAGTGTACAAAGTTAATTTTATAACATTATCCTGTCGTACTAGCGACATGGTCGCAGGCAGACTCAAAGAGACAGAAAAGGGAGGCCGCTGCTTCAGGGGACTTTGATCCAGGTTGGCAGTTTCATAGTTTCTATGTCTAATTGAAAGTTATGTAGAAATACTGTGTCGTAGAATCTTTGTCAAATTGAAATAATCTTCAGGCTCTACTCATGAAACTGAACAACTTTTCCCATGGAATGTGTACAATCGAAGTACAAAATGTTGGAACTTCGTGCATAAAAAAAAATTGTCGGGGAAAAAGTTTCTGCGTATTTTATATACAAATTCAAACAGGGCGAACAAAACGAGCTGCATCTTGAACGTTCAGATTTCCATACTAGTATGGAAGAGCGTTTCTAGAAACGCTCGAACCAAGTTTGTGATACTGATTGGTACTGCATTGGGTCAGTCATCATTATCATCATCGTATCAGCCGAAAGACATCCACTGCTGGACATAGGCCTCCCCCAAGGATTTCCACGACGAACGTTTCTGCGCTGCCCGCATCCAGCGGCTTCCCGCGACCTTCACCATTAGGTTAACTCAATAAACAGCACAAATTTCATTCGAAGCCTGTGTTGCATTTTTTTTACATAAAATTTCAAAATGTAGCGAATTTCTCGTTAGTTTCGCTCATTTTCATAGACAGAAAAAAACAGTTTTAAAATAGCGGGATTTTTTTAAATTTTAATTTAGTAAGTTAACTAAGTGATATTTATAATTTTATTATAACCAGTCAGGTACAAATAATACAAGCAAAGAGATTTGATTACAAATTAATACTTGCAAAATGCGAAGAAACTTTATTCACCGACCTATTAATATTGTTATTAAACGAGTTTTAACAAAATTAGTACGTATGAGCCGTTAACTGTGGCTTCTACTCATCGTACTGAACAACATTTTCAAAAACATTTTGAACTCTTCATACAAATATATCAGCTGATTGAGTCAATCAGGTTAAATTGATCAATTTTGTGCATGAAATGTCATTTTTTTTAGTATTGATTAGGTACCTACTTACTTATGGGTTCCATGGAAGTTATTCAGTATGATGAGTAGAAGCCTGTAGAAGCCCAAGTCAAAGAATAAAGACTATTTATTACGTAAAAGAAGGTTAACTCCGCAAAATCATTTGAATGAATGGCGACTCTTGCTACGACACAATAAAGTGCAAATTCAGGTCGCACAGCGCTAATTACCTACAGTTATATTCACCTGCAAGTTGCCTCTCTTTCTATCGCATAAGTCTTGTCCCTTCTGACTACTGAATTTGCCCCATTCAGGAGTGCGACAGGCCTGCCCCGGTTATCGGGTCCTATACCAATTTTGTGACGCATTGTTAAAGGTTCCTCGAGGTGAGATGTTCGGTTCATGAGTCGATGTTTACTTGAAAACGTCAAGCCTATTTCAATCATAAGTTCCTACTTAACTTATATCTTTTGTGTGGTGTTTTGGTGCTTGTATTTATAATAGAGGTGTTTTCGTACTACGTCACAAGTCTTACTTAAAAACTCTTTCATCTTTAGTTCCTACGTAAATATCTAATAATCTTCGAAACTTTAATACCTGTCTTTTTCTTTCTTTCTTTCTTCCTGTCTTTCTTTCTTATTGTGTGGCACAATTAACCGTGCTATTCAAGGGGTAGACGACGGCGGTTGCCTGGTGTTGTACTTAGCATCAGTCACGTGTAGGGTATTTAAATTAACACCTACGGACGTGTGACATTGACATTAAGATAATGTGACTCTCAATGTGACTTTCATACACATCTGGAACCAGATGTGCAGGTTTCCTTACGATGTTTTCCTTCACCGTTAAAGAAATCGGTAAGTATATGTGCAAGTCTCGAAAAACTCATTGGTAAATTGGCCGTCCGGAATTGAACCCGGGACCTCTGGAAATGAGGACCGAATCGTTACCGGTTGAGCCACCGACCTGTATCTTAAACAATGGCGTTGTTACTGTGTGTAGCCCGATTTAACTTATTTGACAGGACTAAACTGAATTTAAGCATTCTTTCCTTGTATTTTCAATACAGAAAGAAAAAGACAGAATCCGTGAATTTAGTTCAGTCCTGTTTTTTAAGTTAATTGTGTTACATCGAATGGACACCAATGTATTACAGTGGGTAGGTTCTTAGTGTTTTTTATTTAATGTAAGTTTGATTATGTACTGTTTGCTATGTCAATGCATGGTTTTTTTGAATGAATGTGTTTATTGTGTGGTAAGAATTATAAGTTTTATAATTGAGTATACTTGTCGATTTATATTTTTATTGTCTAAGTAAAAAAAAAACTATTTATATTAAGGGTCCATTTTTTCTGCGTTCATCATTACAATTTGTCATATCAGCCAAAATATGTCCTTTGCTGGTCCCCCAAGGATTTCCACGACGACGGGTGCTGCGCTGCCCGCATCCAGCTGCTTCTCGCGACCTTTACCAGATCGTCGTTCTTTGTTCGTTCAAGTTTTGCTTTCATCTATATACTCGTATTTATTGCCAAAGTTTCATGAATTAAAGCACCAGTTGCAGTGACAGCAAACACATTTCGAGAGAACTTTAAATTATTTGTATTTTATTGCGACATTTATTGGTCTGATAAAGAGCACCATATCACGGAATGGATGTAGAAGTGTATATCTTCACAGAACGGACGTGGGGAGAAATGGATCTATAGAACCGACTAGATATTCAGGGAATTAGACGGTCACAGCCAATCCGTTTTTAATAGGATTGGCTGTGACCGTCTAATTCTCTGGTTTATGTCTATTCCCTTAAAGTCACATTCTCCTAAAGTCCAGTTCCTCGTTCGTTAATTTCTCTTAATGTCAATTGTCCCGTAACTTTGGTATCTAGTAATTAATAGTGGTGGTAAGGAACCACTGGGTGCCCAGAAAAATAACGCTCTTGGCCTATTTTTAACATGTAATCATAGAAAACAACAAAATAATGAACTTTTTTAGCTACCAAATTAAAATTCGGAAACTATTGTTCTTGGACTACCAATTTCTAAAGAGAAATGAAAGATCTTTTCGAGACCTATCATTTCAGTTGACAGCTCTTAAACTTAAAAACGCTTTAACTCGCAAACTACTGGCTCTAGACTGCTCGTGTGCCGGGACAAATGATAGATCCCTTCATTATGCCTAATTGACTAGTGGGTAATTGGACATTCACGGAATAGACGTTGGTGGAAATGGACGTAGAAGTGTATACCTTCGCAGAATGGACGTGGGGAGGAATGGATATATAAAACCGATTAGACATTCAGGGAATTAGACGGTCTCAGCCAATCCGATCTTGGAAGCTAAATAAATACAACTTCCCAGTTTCCGATTGAGCTGAAATTTTGGAGAACAATGCATGGTTAGCTGAATGACGTCATTCTAAATACAATATGGCGGACTCCCAAAGATGACGGACCAGTTATTTTTTATGTACCTCCATGATATGGATATAAAATAAAAGAATACGAAATAATTAAAGTTTTATTTTTAAAGTGAAACTTTTATTACATAGTCTCAAATTTTTCCATCTGTGTGTTGCATTTCACGTGACGGTCGCTTTCGTCTGACGGTATGATCGTTTCGTCCTCTGTTAAGTTTCACTTTTACCGTGGTTTCATAAAACCACACACTTACTTATTTAATTAAGCTTGTACCTAAAAGTTATAAGGGATTTTCTTTCGTTTTTTTTTACACAGGCAGTACACTCTGGGCAGCCGGACTGTCGTGCGACTCTTGTGGCAGCGAGTGCTCGTCTGCGTGCGGCACCAGACACTTTAGATCGTGCTGCTTCAACTACTTGAGAAGAAAGAGAGGCCCCGATGTATTAAAGGTACTCTTTCTATTATTCTTCCTTTTGGTTTTTCCTGTGTGGGACGCACTCGCCTTTAAGAGGAAGTTTCCTTACCTTTCCAAGAGATGGCCAAACTTCTAAAGGTAGCCAGTTCCCAATTGCGTAAAGGAATCTCGGTGAGCCTGCTTCCATCCTCGACATCAACGTCACTTATAGTCAGGTGAAATGATGCCAAGGGCTTATCTAATTGTGAATAAAAATATCCTGGTGGCAAGATGTAAGTATGTAGTAGGTCCCTGCGGTATGTAACCGCGGCCGTCATAAAAGCCAGAGCATTCGTGCGGAGGTTGAGGGCGTGAGACGAGGGAGGTTAAGCCCAAACTGCGATAGTACCGTTGTTCAGCCGTTTGGGACAAAGGAAGAATGAATGAATGAATGAGGACGAGGAAGGAAGAATGAATGAATGAATGGTGACTAACTAATTTGTAAGACATTTTCATAGCCCGCCTGCATAGCTAGCTACCACCATATTATCAAAGTCGTGCCGCCAAACATCAGTGTTAACAACATTAACATCAATGCTGTTAATACTGATGTTTGGCGGCAAGACTTAGATAAGACGGTGGTAGGTAGACATGCAGGCGGGCTATGAAAATGCCCTACCACCAACCAAACCGAGTCTTTCAAAGTTGACCCCGCCGAGAAGCGAACCCGCGACCTCCTGGTGTGAAGCGTATGATCACCATTGCGCCACGGAGGCGGTTGAATCCGCTTTCAAGCCGCAAAGGCCGCGGATGCAGCTTAACGACTGCCATCTAGTGATAGCAACCATCACCAACGGTTGGATGTGACTTGCGGAGCATGGAAACGGCAGGGACAAATGCCACTAACAGTCTACCCATCCAGGTAACGACCGTGCTTATGGTCAGTTAACATTTTGTGCTCGATGCCACCGCGCACGTACGTCGCTACCATGTAATAGTAACCTTAACAGTTATTTTTCTTTTACAGTTTTGGCCACAAACTCTACCTGATTCCAAACCGCAAGACCACAAAGGCACGCATCCTGTGTTAGTCATCGAAAACGTTCCAGAATCTTGGATGTCTATGCCCAACCTCGTAACGGGCGATTTCAAACCTTACCCAGCTGAAGATACGGCGGATAATAAATTACAAATACTCTATGGAGCCTAAAATAGGCTTCAATAAAGGCTGCAATGATGTTAAACCCGCCGTCAGTTTTAGTTCTATTTTTTATGTGGAAATCATAAAACAACTGGTTTTTTTTGTGAAAATCATCGTTATGTTGATTAAGTGTGTTTTTCTAATAATGATTGTAACATTGAACGGAATATTTCTCGTAAGGCTGGCACGTGTAATATTCAGAGTCTATTGTGTAAGATTTGGGTGTAAAACATTACTAAGGAATCATTTTCTTACGATTTCCTATTTATATAGGCTGGATAGATAGAAAGTCGTAGTAACAAGAAAAACATTCCTAATTTCCTATCGAACCGTAAAATATTAAAATTATGGAATAAAATACAATGACTTCGAGACAAAATTTTTATTTTCTCCCGAACATTATCGACATTAAATATTTTTCGTACATACAAACACTTTACGACACTTGAACGCAGAGCTGACTAGAATCATTTGGACAAACATAGCTCTTACTGTCTGCAATTAAAAAAAAATGGTTTATTTGTAGGTTCCTATCAAAAAAATAAGATCAATATAAAATATTAATAATATAAAGTTAATGAATCACACAGTGATGCAAAAAAAAGAGTTACATATATGAAACAGTTGATAGAAATAATATAGTAATTAAATAAAAAGTTAGTGATTTACCGTTCAAATATTCTATGATCGTTATCTCACTCTTTTTAATTATAAATAAATATTAATCTACCTATAATCTATTATTTACGTCACCTCCTAGGTCTAAAAATCTTAAATTGATTTATTAGTACATTTCTAACATTTTAATTTGAACGAACTTGAATGATGCAAGAAAAATGTGTATCATCTGTTTTTTATTATCGGTTTATTTTACTGAATAGACAGTCTTACTCGTATTTTTAAGTTTTAAGTTTTCTCAACCAGAACGCTATGGCAATCGTTTCAAGTAGACGGCCGATTTTTTTTTCTTATTTTTTTCTATGACTGATTTGAAAAGACTCCCTTATTAGTTGTTATATGCGATCTCTTTTTGCTTCCTTCTGGCAATTTCCGCGCTGGCTTCCTGGAGGGCCTCCCATAGCTTCGCTTCGGATAAAATTTGGCGGGAAAGTTCGTCAATAGTGTTTTCGGAATCCAAGAAAGGTCCAAGTGTGTCTTCATCGGAGTACTGATAAAAAAGAGAAATATTTTTTATTTAGGGACAACAAGGGGATCTATCACTTGATAGTAATATTAAAATCTTAGGTATATCTTTTTATCATTAATGATATTGCTTCACCTGCGTCTTAACATAATAGGGGATCGGACTGCATCAAAAATAAAATCTGAAATATGATTTCCTAAATTGATCTCCTCTTGAAGTTTCAAAAAACCTTACTTGTTTTGTTTTTCCATCACGTCTTCAATTTTTAATTGATCAAATTCACAAAATAAGTTCGTCAATGACGCTTAAAATCTATGACGTCACTTGTGTGTGGGTATTTCAAATATTTTTAGAACAAAATATTTTTTTTGACAGATCATAAATAGTAACTCAAATGACTAGCAGTCAGATCCCCTAAGCACTAAATGCATGTGGCCAACATTTAGCGGGCTATTGTTAAAAAGCATTATTAATGTCGTTAGACTCTAGGCGATAACCGTGGTGGTGGTTTTTTGGCGTATTAAAGGGGTGTAGCACGGCAAATAAATAACGCAACATCTTTCTTTGGTCACATTAGCGTTGTCTCATTCTGCGCAGCGTGCGCGCTGGGTAAGGACGTAAGACGCGTGTGATTCGTGTTTTGGTTGAAATTTGAACCTTAAAATGGACTGGTCGAATAAAGATGCACTAGAGTTGTATGAAATGGAACCATGTCTGTGGGATCGACGTTTACGCCTACACAAAATCTCTCAGCTCAAGCCGATGCGCGGCGG
This sequence comes from Coleophora flavipennella, assembly GCA_947284805.1. NCBI lineage: Eukaryota > Metazoa > Arthropoda > Insecta > Lepidoptera > Coleophoridae > Coleophora > Coleophora flavipennella. The sequence goes on along the minus strand of OX369308.1, from coordinate 56,393,496 downwards.
CGCATCACACAAGCTTTATCGTTTCAAGCGAAAATAAATTCGCTTAAAACTAAAATATTTATCTGCAGTTAACGCAATAACTAAAAACTAACTTTTGACGGAATAGTATCTTACTATGGCCACATGTTTTAACGCGTTATTTTTAATGCTCTAATTTTGGCGCATTTGGACGCAGCCGTTAACATTAACGCTTACGCAGGTAGAGCAGTAGCATAAACGTTATTTTTGTTGTCTCAAGGCACGAAGGCCCACGAAATAGTGCCTCAGATCGCAGAATGTCCCGTTCGAAAACTACCCCCTGGTAGCCTAAGGACCCTTTCTCCAAATGTTTCTTGAGCAGAACGTCACTTTTTCAAAACGTATTCTTGCTTTGGAAAAAGCTGTACCCTATCTACTAGTATACTAATAATATTTTAAATAGGTAAAGTTCGTAATTTTGTATGGATGAGGTACTCATTCGATTTTCAAAATTCTTTCACCAATATGTAGAATTGGGTCTTTAGGATGAAAAATAAATATCGCAAGCCACTTGCGCGGCTCACGCACCGCGCACCCGCGATATCCACGCGGGCAACTGCTCATACTCGTACCTCATAAAATTATAATGCTTAGTATTCTTACAATTTATTATGAAGAAAATTAATTGAATTTTTGTATTTAATGATTTTTGCCTTTGAATAGGACAATTAAAAAAAAAAACGTTTTTTATTATTAACAATTGGTAAGCCCTTGGCATCATCTCACCTGATGGTAAGTGACGATGATGCCGAAGATGGGAGCGGGCTTACCAAGATTCCCCAATGTAAAGGAGAACTAGCTATCTTACCTTCAAGCCGGAACACATCAATGTTGTTAACACTGATGTTTGGCGGCAAGACTTAGATAAGATGGTGATAGCTAGCCAGGCGGGCTTAGAAAATGCCCTACCACCAACCAAACCGAGTCTAACAAGTTGACCCCACCGGAATCGAACCCGCGACTAGTTTCCTTCTGAAACTATATCAGGCTATGCTGATTAGCAGTCACTTTCCAACCCAACAACTATCTCAGTGCATGTCAATCCTTTTCTTCATTGCGACGTCACAGAAATTTACAAAAAAGAGAGAGCTAACAGGTTACGGGAACCTCTAAAGAAATCGGACTTTAAAAGTAGTCTGTTAGTCCATGTCCTAGTCTGTCTCACTACCGAATTTCATCTAGATCCGTTCAGTAGTTCTAGCACGGTTGAATAACAAATATCCAGCCATTCAACTAAACTTTCACATTAGGATTTTTAATAAAAATTTAGCCTATGTCTTACTCTAGTGCTTGATCTATTTACCCACCAAATTTCATCCCAATTTGTTCTGCCGTTTAGGTGTCAAAGTAGAACAATCAACTAATTTTCTAATATTACTAGCTTTTGCCCGCGAGGACATCGTTTTTATGACTGTCTTGGTTAGGTTGAGTGGTGTGCGGCTCGCGAGCGTGGACATGATTTTTCTCCAGATCCCCCGGGAACTATATGGGGCTATTCTGATTGGCAGTCAATGCCACTTTCCACCTCCTCAACTAATTCTATACAAAAAAAACACTTCAATCCGTTGCCCGTTGCGACGCCGACGTGCGCGAGCGTGGAAATGAGTTTTCCCCAGATCCCTCGGGAACTATGTCAGAAGATGCCAATTAGAAAAGATGTCATTTCCCATCTCCTCAAACATCTCTGTGCAAAAAATCACAACAATCCATTGTCAGTTGCGAAGAAATTAACCAAAAAAGAGTATTTTTTCAGTTCCCTCAGGAACTGCATCGGTCTATTTTATTTTCACGGGACCATCAAAAGTAGCCTATGGCTTTTCCAGTGACACAGGCTAACTGCATGTCAAATTTCATCAAAATTGGTCGAGGTGTTGAAGAGTGAAAAGGTAACAAACAAACAAATTTTTACATTTATAAAATTAAGTAAGGATTGGTGTGATTTATAAACTTTTAGGAGTATAAACCTACAGGTTCCCCTAGAGGGACCTAGAGGGACTTACCTGTTTAGATCTCATCAGTTCCTGGAGCGGCATGCCGGGTGGACCCTGGGACCGCTTGCGGCCGCATCCTGGGTAAAAAATAACACATCATATCAGCTCATATACTTCTCCACCGGGGGGCTCGAGCCTACCCTGAATTAGGGCGATCGGGCCTCAGTCGACCCCCGTACGTATAAGTCTTGAGAAACTCATTAATACGTTGGCCGTCCGGATTTGAACCCGAGATCTCTGGTTAGGAGGACCGAGTCGTCACCGGTTGAGCCACCGACGCTTTCTTGGAAGTCTAATGACTATACAACTACGCTTGCATGAGTAACGTAGCGTCGTAGCAGCATCGCGTAGTATGTACTCGTAGCACGTAGCATTGTTATCCCGCTTATTACGAACACCAGTCCACTTGAACCAGTCATCAGGTGTTTACAAAAGACAAAGGGGTACCAAAAGATGTGTGTTGAGACCCTTTTAGCACGCTCAAGTTAGCCGGTTGTTTTTACAACAGATCCTTAAGAGTCTCCAGGAGGCTCGACTTTCCATACAAACGTAGTTCCGCTTTAATTCAAAAACTACATGCCGGATTGAATCCAAACTTTGTAAATATATTGAGTAGACACATATCGATGTGCATGTAGTTTTTGTATCAAAGCGGAACTACGTTTGAATGGTAAATCAAGCCTCTTGGCGGCCCATAAGGCGGTAATATTACAGATTTTCGTTATTTTTGAACTCAATTACTCCTAAACGATAGAAAACCTAAGGTTGAAAATTAACACTGTTATTTTTGATGATATTCCTTAGAGTCAAAAGCTATTAGAGTGTTCCTAATATATTTCTCAACAGCAAAAGGGATATCACTGTCAGGTGTGGTGGTGTGCATTGGTTTCGACCGTAAACCAACTGCCGATGATCGGAAGTTGTATACATGATAACTCGCGAAGAAATGAAGATAGAGCGTTTTAAGTTATTCGTGCTAAATTGTGCTCTCGGCACATTGTGTTAAAGTTCAATTTACTTGCAGTCGATTTGCTGTCCACAAAATTATGTTGACGTGACGTCAGGGTCACTGTCCAAGTGTGCATAAACGTTGTCTGTGGCGATGACGCAACTCTATAGAAGTAGTCGGTTGTAGCGAGTACTGCAGAGTCACGACAATAGCGTCCGCAGCGTGACTCTGAACATTTTTCAGCAACAACAGATAGTGCTCCTGCAAAACCCTCTGGATTTCGCACTTCTAATGCCACAGTAAGGTGAAGTGTGTCTGATATATTTTTACCCGACTGCCTCAGAAGGTGGGTTATGTTTTTCGAGTGTTTGTATGTACGTATATTTCTATGTTCCCTGCTACAGCCTGAACGGCTTGAAGGATTTTGACGTATGAGATATCGTTAGACTCGTCTTGATCCCGTGAGTGACATAGCATACAGTTTAACCCGACTGCCCAAAAAGAGTGGTTAAGTTTATACGCAGTCGGTTTTTTAATTTTTAATGAATTCCTAAAGTAATTGTTATCCATGTTTGGTAAGCCTTTGGAATTATCTTACCTGATGGTACTTAAGTGAAGATGAAGCCAAAGATGGAAGGAAGCGGGCTTAACAAGATTTTTCCAACGCAATCATCAATCAACATCAATTAACGCTGTTAACATTGATGTTTGGTGGCAAGACTTAGATAAAGCGGTGGAAGCTAGCTAGGCGGGTTAAGAAAGTGCCCTATCCACCAACCAAAATGAGTCCTACAAAGTTAGACTTCACTGGGAATTGAACCTGCAATCTCCTGATGTAAAGCTAATGGACTAACCATTACGCCAATGAGAATTAGGTGTTAATTCTATGCCAAGCAGCAAAAGGTGGTTGGATATCTGAATGAATTCATTTTGGAAAGTCAGGGTCAAAGGACTCTTCTTGGCAGATGACGATGATAACAATGATTATGCCAAGGGCTTGCCAATTGTGAATAAAAAAGGCGATGACGATGATAATGATGATGATATCAAGGGCTTGCCAATTGTGAATAAAAAAGGCGATGATAATGATGATGATACCAAGGGCTTGCCAATTGTGAATAAAAAAGGCGATGACGATGATAATGATGATGATACCATGGACTTCAAATTGTGAATAAAAAAGGCGATGACGATAATGATTATGATTACAAGGGCTTGCCAATTGTGAATAAAAAGGCGATGACGATGATAATGATGATACCAAGGGCTTGCAAATCGTGAATAAAAAAGGAGATGACGATGACAATGGTGATGATGCCAAGAGCTTGCCAATTGTGAATAAAAAAGTAGAATAAAAGAAAAGAGACACGCCCACACGTGAGCTACGCAAGCCATAGTGAGTTACGACCGCTTTGGGCAAGATGACCGTGACCATGACCATTATGACCCTCTTACCTGTAAAAGCATTACAGAATGGCCTTTTCTTCGGTGTGAACACTATGTCATCGCCTCCTCGTGTTTCAAACGTTCTGGGTATCTGTAATATATTTTAAAAATGTGTGATTAAAAAAAAAAGTAAAAAAACTAAATAATTTTAAAAATATTTTTTAAAAATGTTTTTAGCACTTCAATGGTGTTACTTTGGAAATCAACTAAACAGCAAAGTTCGTTATACCAAAAAAAATCTCCCATAGTAAATGAGGTTGTTTGTTGTGTTTTTTTTCTCAAAAAAGGCTCTAGCCGTATTAATAACATTTTGTAAAAAACGAACAAACGAAAATTATGGTAGTGGGTGAAATTTTATTAATTTTGTTCCCGTTAACTGTGGCTTGTACACTTAGAACTGGACAACCTTTTCCAAGAAGCTCATACAATTGGTGCTAAAACATAAATGTAGTTTCCATACAAAGTTTGTAATACATGTGATCAATTTGTATGGAGATTTTTTGCTCTGACTGTAAGGGTTTCTTGGGGGAAAGTTATATGGTTTTATGCGTAAAGCCCCGGTAAACTGGATTTAAAAAAAAACACATTGTAAACAAAACCAGACTATTTAACACTTTTCATAGATTCCTACTCGTAATTGTGTGTTGTGTATCCTGACCAAGCCAAATGTGTAACGCTTTAAGAAAAGCACAGTGTGGTAGTGATAAGCAAAGCAAGGCCATGACCAAGACTCGGATATCTTGGTCTTGCTTATTCGGTCTTTCTCTAATACGTCCGGTCTTGGTCTTGGTCTTGCTTTTGACCAAGACCTATTTTTTTAATTTACTTACCGTGGCTGTATAGCAGCAATCCATGCACAACACAGCTATGATGAGCAAAAAAGAAGCGCGCGCCATGGCGGGAAAATTGACAGTTTTCGCGGCAAGGTTTTTGCACTGTAATAAAATGATAAAACAACAATCGGTTAAAATTTTATTAATAATTTGTGTAAGTATCTATAACATATTTCATGTTATTTATTGAATTGATATTGTTAACAACCCATTGCCTCTCTCTTTAGGGTTCCTAAGTCAAAAAGGAATCGTTATAGTTTTGCCATCTGTCCGTCTGTCCGCGGCTTAACTCAGAGACTATAAAGCTGTAATTTGGCATAGGTATACATATTAATCACGTCGAGAAAGTGCTACAATATAATCTGGATTTTTTTTAAGAGGGTACCTCCCTACATTTAAAGGGGGCATTTTTTTGGTTGACGCATCCGAGGGATGTTAGGGATCGGTTCGTGAAATATCAAGCTTTAAAGTGCTTATTTTGATTAGAGTTAAGGGTCCTCCCCCCCACTACCAACTAAACCGCTATTTCAGGACATCTAAAATAAAATTAAAATAGTAGGACTTATGAGAGTAGACTTTCTTAGTTTAGGTTAGTTTAGTAGTAATAGTCGACCAACTTAAGACCCCTCGTCACCCAGATTGATGCAGATTGGTTACCGATTTCGCCGCCATTTTGTTTGTTCCGTCATTCGTTTTTTGAAATGTCATTTTGGCCCGTTGAATGAAGTGTCCAGGATGTGGTATTACTATGTTATTTTTCGTGTTTTTTATGTATTAAAAGTCGCAGTGAAAATAAAGGGAAATCATTACAATATTAAATTTTCGCCGATGCTTACTGTATACCTAGTGGTTTTGTCAAAACCATTCGCCTCATACCAAGAGGCCGCGGGTTCGATTGCCGTTGGGGACAACTTGTAAGACTCGGTTTGGTTGGTATTTGGTGCATTTGGTTGGTATTCCACATGCCTTTTGGTGGGCATTTTCTAAGCCCGCCTGGCTAGCTACCACCATCTTATCTAAGTCTTGCCGCCAAACATCAAGTGTGTTAAAACATTGATGTGTTCCGGCATGAAGATGAGATAGCCAGTTCTCCATTGCGTTGGGGAATCTTGGTAAGACCGCTTCCATCTTCGGTATCATCGTCACTTACCATCAGGTGAGATGATGCCAAGGGCGGTATCACAGTGACGTAGAAAAAGTCTATTCTTTACGTGGATCACAAATATAAAAGAACGAGATTCACTGTCATGTAGTCAAAAGTTTCCGTCCTTAAAGTCACCCTTCTGTTCATGAGGCTGGGTCAATATGACCCGAATGTCTGCGTTATTTTTTACACGTCATTGGCGCCGGGTTAAATTCTTTACTGTTTAATCCCAGTTAAGTTTACAGCATATCAAAAATAAGAGATTTTATTCAGAATTAGGCTTTTTCTATCTCACAGAAAGGAGGTCGCAAAGGCATAACAAGCATCATTTACTTCACTAAAAAAAACGCTTGTGTGCGGTAAAGAGATTTTATTCAGAATAAGATGTACCTTTCTTACCAGAAAGGAGTTCGCATAGGCATAACAAGCATCACTTCACTAATAATAAAAAAAACTCGTGTGTGCGGTAAATCGATTTCATTCAGATTAGACTGTATCTATCTTACCAGAAAGGAGGTCGCATAGGCATAACAAGCAAAATTTACATAATTTAAAAAAAAACGCTTGTGTGCAGTTAAATAGATTTTATTCAGAATTGTATAGCTCTGTTCCATTATAGTGCCAATAGTTTAGTCTTACATGATAAAAATCATAATTGAACTGTTTGTCCTCATTAAAAATATCCTACGCAATACAGCTAAGAATAGGAAGAATAGTAGATTGTTAATCAAGGGAAGAAAGTGACCCATTTCACTCGAGATATTTCTGGCCGAGGGTGGAATGGGTCATTTCACCCGAGTTAAACACTCTACTTTTCATTTCGACTATGAGGAAATGTATTTATTGTAATTTAATTGTTTATATGATATAAAATATTAATTAGATATCAATAAATTAGTTTTACCTATATCCAACCTCCAACCTTTTCGCAATGGCCGCTTGCCACGGCCGTCTAGATTGATACTAATCGAGTTGGTCACGACGTGCATCTAGGTGGCCATGCCGAAAATTGAAAAACAAGTGTCATGTTATCATGGCATTATGGCGCGCAGCAGAATAAAGGAATGATTTTAAATTTTAATCTTCTGTAATTGTGAAAAATATAGACCAACTATAAAATGATTTAATATCAATCTGTAGATCGTAATAAACCCGTCGTTTAATGTATAGCTGAGTTTAGATATATGAAAACGTTTTAGTTCGACTCCGTGGCTGCAATAAAAAAAAAACTTTCCACCCTAGGGATGACAATACTTTCCACCCTAGGGATGGAAATACTTTCTACCCAGGGATGGAAAAGCAATGTTCCACCCGGCTATCTACTCATGAAAATTAAACTTTCTGAACAGGAGAGATGAAAAGTTCCTTTCTTCCCCTTACTCCTCAATCACACACATCATTTCGTTACAAAATTGCACAGGAGTAGTGCACATGTCGCAGCCATCTGGTAAAATCTGCCATTCAATTGAACGGCTTATTTTTAAATTTATTTTTTATTAATACTTTTTTTTATTCACAATTGGTAAGCCCTTGGCATCTAGCTCTTTGATTGAATGGTGACATTAAATTGAATGACTAAAGGACAACTGGCTAAGTCGTTAAATACAACGTTCAACGACCTGCCTAAACGTTATTTAGCCAAGTCATCGTCATCATATCAGCTCATATAAGTCCCCACCGAGGGGCTCGAACCTACTCTGAATTAGGGCGATCGGGCCTTAGTCGACCACGCGGGCTCAGTGCGGGTTAGTCGACTTCACTTACAACATGCAAGTTTCTTCGCAGGCGTATGCAGGTTTCCTCACGATGTTTGCCTTCACCGTAAGAGCATCAGATAAACGTACATATGAAATCTAAATTTGAAATCACATTGGTACGTGGCGAGATTCAAACCACGACTTCCCGGACAGGAGGCGGCGGCCCTAGCCGTTACGCCACCGACGCTCTCGCCAAGTCACGAATTTAGCCAAGTTGTAACTACGAAACTCCGAATAAAACCTATGGTTCTTCTTCTGCGAAGCATTTTACTACCCATAGGGGGGAGCCTAGCTTCGCGAGGCTCTTTGACTGTATTATCTATCAAACCTGACCGAACTTAGTATCGCTCGCTTCGCTCGCTCATTTAAAGTTTTTTACTTAGTAGTTTTTTTTAATCCAAAGTTGTTAACTACCTGTTACGCACTACAGGCTACGCGCTATACGCTACACCCTACACTACACTGTCATTCAATCAACATTCGGGCTAGCTTGCAATCAGCCAACTAGTTGAACGTTGAGTGACGCTTGTTCAATCAACATTTGGCCTATTCATTCAATTAAATGTTGCCATTCAATCAGCGGGCTAGCCGTTCAATCAAATGGCAGATTTAACCAGATGGCTGCGACACACATACCACGTGACACAAAGCGGGGGCACGCTGCGCGCAGCTTGACTTCCTGTTATTAATAAGAAGAGCCTTATTTTCGTAGAACAATATACGAACGATGTTTAAAATTTTTATTTACGTGAGCACAAGCTTTTAGTTCAGGATAGTAGGTAATAATTTAAGTCCTTGGTACGAGTTGTCAGCCGGCAATTATCGGGCTCTACATTCAAGGGTCGTATATTATCAAGTCTGTCATTATTGGGGCCGCATAATGCATGTTTCTTACGATTCTCTTGAAAAGAATAGCCGATTCTGGGACCATGATTCCACTTATAAAGTTAATCATCAGATCGTCATCCAAATTAAAAAAAAAACGACGGGTTGCACTCCGGGAGTGCCGGCAGAAGTGAAAACTTGAATATTAACGTTGTGCATTTGTGATATTTTGGAATGGTTAGGGAATAATTTTGCACGAATTGATTTGATTATCAGTATAAAAGTACTATCATTTATGTGGTAGAATACAATATTTATTTATTGCGCTATCGTACACAAACATGACAATTTATATTACATTAAAAAGTTTATATCTCAGAAAAATAAAAAAAAATCAACTCCATCCGTCTTACGAATTTTCGATCAGGTCACGTGTCCTGACGCGAGTTGAACATTTTTACCCATTACAAAAAAGTGCACAACGCCGCTAAAGAAGTTTTCACTTCAAAAATATCTGTAGGCACTGGAAATACGGCTTCGTATAGAATTTCAGCTCAATCAGACCCCTAGAAAATGCTCTAAAATCAATTGCATGATTTGAATTAAAAAAACTGAACAAATTTCTCTGGATCCCGCAATGAATTCGTAAACATGGCCCTCCATACGAAAATGTGGTTGATTTTCTGATCGTCCGTAAATTTAATGTATCCGAAAAAAAAAATTAATAATTATGAGAGTTTCTATTTTTAAGTCCTTTTGTGTTTGTGACCACCGACGTGTTACAGCCAAATTTATTTTTGAACTGCCCAAAACCATTTTTTTTTATTAAAACTGAGAGTGCGTTTGCCTGCATCTCACCTGTTGAAGCATGAAACCTACCTACTTCTTGTTTAGACCACATTTTAATCGTATAACAATTTAAATGAATTGATGGAAAATGTCGGTGCAGTCATACGCAAACTTAAATAATACCTGTTCACTCTCGTCTTATGGACCCCGCGCACCACGGGTAAAACCAACTTTTGTGAGGTCACCGAAGTTTTGATTTAATTAATTGTACGTTGTCGAACGAAACGTAAAAACACTACAACAAATATTTTCTTAGTTAGAAAGTTCAGAAATTGACAACGAGATAAAACAACTTCAGGAGTTAAAAAGTTAATAGCAAGTTAGGTAGGTACCAACTTAGTTATTTAAGTTTTGTAACTTATTTAGTAATTAACCGTTAGCAGCCAATTTAGTTTGTACCGTCCAGAACTTCATCCGTAACAGCTGAGTTATTGACAAAAGAATGCGAGTACATATAAATTATGAACTCCTGATCACTAAATTGCCCTCCTACTTAAACTTCGGAACCTTACTCGTTTTGTTTTCCATCAAGTCTTCGATTTTTAATTCACCAAAATCATAAAATGAGTACATAAATGACGCTGCAAAACTATGAAGTCACGCCTAGGTATGTCAAACATTTTTAGAACAAAATATCGTTTTTGACAGATAATAAAAAGTAGATCAAATGACTAGCATTCGTCATCCCTATTCATTTATTGAAAAAATGATTCTGAAAAATCATTAAATGTTATCAAAGGCTTATTCGGCGCGGGGTACGTGAATAAAAACATTCAGTTGGTATTACTTAAATAGAGACAAAAAAATTAACAGATTTATTCCGTTTAGAGGCGTCACATATTTGTGTAACCATACCAAATTTCAGCTTTATAACTGTAATAGTCTTCGAGTAAAACGGCTGACATACCGAGGGACGGACAGTCGGACATTGATAAACTATAAGTACAGAAACTTACGAAATACAGTGTGTAACAAAATCGTCTAATAGGGTTAACTACTTGCTCGTCATTCTGACCACCTTTTTTTAATTGAAACCATAGTATGTTTTTTTTTTAATTGAGTGCGTTTGACTATATCTCACCTTATGATAAGTGACGTGTAATCGCCTCAGTGGCGTCATTACCTTAACCATTGTTAAGGTCCGGTTTTCGATTCCCGGCGGTGTCTATATTTTCAACCGTATTCTAAAAAGGAGAAGGTTCACAATTCGACTGTGTTTTTTTATGTGTGTTACCTCAAAACTTTTCACTGCGTAAACGATTTTTATGGTTCTTTTTTTTATTTGAAAGCTGGTGCTTACCGTGTGGTTCCATATAAATTTATCAAAATCGGTGTAGTACTTTATTAAAAAATTAACAAAAACAAAAAAAATAATAATGCAAAAATGTACTAAGTTGTTGCGATGGAAGTCGGTTTTTTAACGTGTTTAGCGTTTTCAATTATCTAAGTCCGCTTGGCCAGCTACCACCATCCTATCTAAGTCTTGCCGCTAACCGTCAATGCTAACAACGTTGATGTTTACCGGCTTGAAAATAAGATCTCGCCGGTTCTCTATTGCGTTGGGGAATCTTGGCAAACCCGCTTCCATCTTCGGCATCATCGTCACTTACCATCGAGCTATTTTACCGTACAAAAAATAAATTAAAAAAAGCACTAAGTACTCAATAAATTTCAAATATCAAACGATTTCGAATTTTATAATTTTTAAAAACAGCAAGTTAGTTCGTTAAAGACAATGGCACTTATAACACCACTATGTCAGTAACCCGAAAAATATAATTTTGAACAAAAAAAAACCGACTTTAAACAGGAAACTAAGATTACCCTCGATTTCTCTGGGATTCCATCATCAGATCCTGGTTTCCTTATCATGGTACCACCCTTGAGATATCTCCTTTTCAACAAAAAAATAATTATCAAAATCGGTTCATAAACGACAAAGTTATCCGCGAACACACAGAAAAAAAAATATACGGTCGAATTGAGAACCTCCTCCTTTTTTTGAAATCGGTTAAAAATTGCAGAAAAACCTTTTGTTTTTGACAGTTGATAAAAAGTTACTCAAATGACTAGTAGTGCAATATTGTACTGGATGAAAGAAAGAGCTCTTTTTTGTTGGCGAATTTTTTTTTTTTTAGAAAAACTCAGTAAGCTAAGTGGAAGCCACGTACCAATTTGTTACATTCTGTACCTACCAAAATTATTAATGCAATCGAAAAGTATGACCAAAATGGCGGCAGTCGTAAAAGTAGCGCGCAAAGTAGTCGGCCAGTCGTATGACGATGTGGGCGCGGTGTTCACATTGAATTAACTACTGGCCTTTTTATAGGTACGAACTTAATAATACAATATTATATGGGTCATCCCACGGCACTATACCACCACCATAGCAATGTGTTTATTACCTAAGTACACGTGGACATCCGTGACTTTGTATACAGGGTGAAACAAAGTAAGTGTTAGCTGTTACTGGGGCTTCTACCTACAGAACATTCTGCCCTGAAGCACCCATAAATTAAAAATTTAAACTTAGTGCATTTATGGTCCAATTTTTTGCATTTAGGGTCCAAATTTGTGCATCAGGGTACAATTTTTTGCTTTTAGGGTCCAATTTTGTGCATTTAGGGTCCAAATTAGTGCATTAGGGTGCAATTTTGTGCTTTGAGGGGCCAATTTTGTGCATTTAGGGTCCAAATTTGTGGATTAGGGTACAATTTTTGCTTTTATGGTCCAATTTTGTACATTTAGGGTCCAAGTTTGTGCTTAATTGTACGATTTTGTACATTAAGGGTTCAATTTTGTGCATTTAGTGTACACATTTGTGCATTAGGGTACAATTTTGTGTTTTTAGGGTCCAATTTTGTGCATTTAGGGTCCATTTTTTTGCGAAATAACTATGAGGCGTTCAGTATGATAAGTAGAGGCCCCAGTTAACGAGTAATAGACCAATTTAACGACACGTTGTATTAGCAAACCAATCTACCTAATTTATGTCTTTAGCAGACCTATAATTTTGTTAGATCCTACTGTAAGCATTAAAGTTCTCGAGTGGCAACCGCGCAGCGAAAGACGTAACGTAAGCAGGCCTTGCGCACTCTGAACCAAAGATCTGATGACCGTCGCGGGAAGCCGCCGGATGCGGGCAGCGCAGGACCGGTCATCGTGGAAATTCTAGAGGGAGGCCTTTGTCAAGCAGTGGATGTCTTTCGGCTGATATGATGATGATGATGATACTCATGACTGACCTGGTGGTCAGTGCTCCTGCTTGACAGTAAGGTCGTGATTAAATTCGATTCCCACTCAGGGTGATGAAGGGTGATGAATCCATTCGTGTGATGAACAGTTTCGTTTACTGTGTCTGAGGCTTAATATGTATACCAAATCTCAGTCGCTGGTTGCCATAAAAAAAAATACAAGGTCCTCCTAACCGGAGGTGCTGTATACCCTCAATCATTTTTAGGGTTCCGTACTAGGTGACTGGAACCTATTATGTCTGTCTGTCTGACCTTTAAATAGCTGTATCTTCGAAAAGCGGGCTTACTAAGATTCCCCAACGCAATTGAGATCAGGCTATCTTATCTTCAAGCCGGAGCACATCAATGTTGTTAACACTGATGTTTGGCGGCAAGACTTAGATAAGATGGTGGTAGCTAGCCAGGCGGGCTTAGAAAATGCCCTACTACAAACCAAACCGAGTCTTACAAGTTGACCCCACCGGGAATCGAACCCACGACCTCCTGGTGTGAAGCGAATAGACTAACTATTACGCCACGGAGGCGGTTATTTGGTGATTTTAAGCGATCGAAAATTGAACAAATGGAAAATTAAACGAGTAAGGTATTTTAAAGTTGCAGTAGGGGGAAAATTGCGCGATCAACAGTTAATAATTTATTTTTCATGCGGATGTCATTTCCATTCATTTTGAAGCTAAAAAACACTCGAGCCGTTTAGAACAGAAGCTGCATTTTGCACAGAGATACCGTTTATGGTTATAGCGAAATTCATTCAATTGAAGGGGGCAAATTATAAAAACATTACTTTTTCCTACTCTTTTTCCTTTCGAGTGGCGACCGCGCACTGGAAAACGTAGCGTAGGACTGACGACCTGGTGAAGATCGCGGGAGGCCGATGGATGCGGGCAGCGCAGGACCGGTCGTTGTGGAAATCCTTGGGGGAGGCCTTTGTCCAGCAACGTGTCGTCTTGTATGGATCTGAGTGTTGGGCCACTAAAGGATGAATGAAAGACGAATGTATATATGAAATGAAATGAAAATGTTAAGGTGGATGTATGGAGCAACAAGAAAAGACAATGTCAGACATAAGGTGAAGTATGAAAGTAGCACCAGTGACTGAGAATTTGAGAGCGAATCGTTTGCCATGGTTTGGACATGTAATGAAGATGGTTGAGAGGTATCTGACAATAAGAGTGATAAGTAAGAATGTGAATGGGTATAATGGGAGAGGAAGACCACAGACAAGATGGATAGACTGTGTGAAAGATGATATGAATAAAAAGTAGTGAATGTAGAGATGCGGTGTCGGGCGCACTTTCCGGCTGCGCCGACGCACGCACAAAAAGAAGTTGTTAATGGAGGGAACTTCATCATATCAGCTCATATACGTCCCTACCGAGGGGCTAGAGCCTATTCTGAATTAGGGCGATCGGGCCTCAGTCAACCGCGCAGGCCCAGTGCGGGTAGGTCGACTTGACACACAACCTGCGAGTTTCTTCGCAGGCTTGTGCAGGTTTCCTCACGATGTTTTCCTTCACCGTAAGAGCGTCGGATAAACGTTCATATGAAATCTAAATTCGAAATCACTTTGATACGTGGCAGGAATCGAACTACGGCCTCCCGAACAGGAGGCGGCGGCCCTAAGCACTAACTTAAATGTATGTAATAGAATCACAGATATAGAAATTAACAAAATTAGTGGAAAAAGTAGAATGGACAGAAAAAAGGTATCGATGATGATGAGTAAATGACAATTTCAAAATACAAACCAAATAACGAAAAGTAAAAATAGAAAAAGAGATGATATAAGACAGGTTGAATATAAAAAAACAACCCCGACAAAAACCTCTAAAAAGTAAAAAATAAAATGTATTGGCACTTTGAGTTTAATTTAAGTAGTTATATATTAATTTTTTTTTTTTTTTACTCGTCACGTAGGGGGACCGCTAAGTTGTGAAATTAATAGTAATTAGCCGTAGTAAAGTAAAACAGTTATATTCTCTTTTTATTTTTTTTACTTAGCGGTATATTACTATTTAAATTAAACTCAAAGGGCCAATACATATAATTTTTTACTTTTTACAGGTTTTTGTAGGGGTTAAAAATTTAATTTTTATTTCCTGCTTTCTAAATTTTATATACATATGACACACAATCGAAACTCTATCCCCATATTCACAAAAATAGTTTCCGTACACGATATTGCGACACGAAATCTTGCCAATTTTGAATCAATCAAACCTGTGGAAGTTGCTCACCTCCCTTGTTTGAAGCTGCAATTAAATGTGTTAAAACTGTAAACTTCAAATCAATTGGACCTGTGGAAGACTTTTTTTTTACCTCTGCCTCAGCAGATTCTAGGAGGTACTGCAGCATCAGGTCAAGGTTACCATATTATATCTAACATCTATTCATTATGACTATTCTAATGAGCCCAAACACAATACTTCTACTGTAAGTTGTTGACGAGTTGGGTATTCTGCCAATTACAGGAGATGCTGCAGCATCAGGTCAAGGTTACCATGTTCTATGTAACACCTATTCATTGAGACTATTCCAATGAACCCAAACACGATACCTCCGCTGTAATTTGTTGAGAAGTTGGCCATTCTGCCGATTCCAGGAGGTGCTGCAGCATCGGGTCAAGGTTACCATGTTCTATCTAACACTATTAAAATAAGCCCAAACACAATACCTCTGCTGTAATTTGGCGAGGAGTTGGGTATCCTGCAGATTCCAGGAGATGCTGCAGCATCAGATCAAGGTTACCATGTTCTATCTGATACCTTTTCATTGAGACGATTTCAATGAGCCCAAATAAGATGCCTCTGCTGTAAGTTGGTGAGGAGTTGGGTATACTGGAGATTCCAGGAGATGCTGCAGCATCAGGTCAGGATTACCATGTTTTTGCAATATTATTACAGTACATGGCACCAAATTTTGAATCGATCAGGCATGTATAAGTTGCGCACATCCCTCCATCACTTAAATAAGAGATAAACGGCTGACAGATCTTCATTAATTATAATTAAGAACCTAAAAACTTTCACGTAAGAAATCGCATCAAAATCGGTCCATCCGTTCGAGAGCTACGATGCCACAGACAGACAGACACACACACACACACACACACACACACACACACACACACACACACAAAGAAATTGACGTCAAACTTATAATAACCCTCTTTTTTCAAGGGTTAAATATAGGAAAATAAAGTGGGAAAGAAGTCGCGGGCAAGACTACGTCTGTCGGGTACAGCTAGTATTCAAATAGGAACCGAACTTCGTCTGCATGGAGCGCGCAAGGGAAACACTCCTCTTAATGATAGCTTTATTTATTTCACATTTAATTCGAATCACGTAGGTAGGACGACGGCGTGCTTAAAACGAGGGCAAATTAAAAGCACACACACAAGAATTTCTGCTTCAAATTGAAAAATAATATAATTATCCACAGCATGAAGAGAAAACACATCTTCTTTGTGGGATTGCACTGTTTTCAATCAAGAAAAGAATGGCTATTAAGGTAGGGATGTTTAATAATTGAGGTTGGTCTGGGGGTGGGGGGGGGGGGGACCATACAGGGTGTGTTGTATAGGTTCTTAGGGGAAAGTTGTCAGTTTCATGAGTTACGTAAAATTCATGACATCAAAATAGGTGGTATTGATCCCGAGAATACAGGCCATACTCCACAAACGGGGCTAAGTTATAGGTCAAATTTTAAATTTCAAAATGTTTATTAAAAATAGGTGCACGGTACACCTTTTCTGATGGTCATAAGATAGCGATTACATTACAGCATGTCAGATCGTGAAAAAAACTATAAACATACAATCATCACTTAATAATTCATTGCACAAAAAAGCGTATTCGAGCAATGTGCAGTGCCCACCCTTTCGACTCATGCAAACCACTATTCTCTAAGTTATAGCTTTTAACTTTGCCTAGTATGTATATAAACGAAGTTTGTGTTTTCGTGAAACAGAACAATACATTGTTTAAAACTGCCAAAGATATTTACCCTCGTAACACGAGACACACAGACAGACTGGTTCTAGATCATTGTCCACGAACAACCTTATACCAAAATAATTGATTCAGTATGTGCATCAAAATTTATAATAAAGTATCACATAATATAATTATTCTGCCCATAAATCTGTTTAAGAGGAGGCTATTTAATTGGTTATTATAGCATAATTTTTATAGCGTTAAGGAATTTCTTGACGGAAAATTTAACAACTAATTATTATAACTTTGACATGTGATATAATTCGGAAATGTAATTTAATGATATAAATGAATAATAAGATGTACCTATTGACTAAGTAAAATTCTAACTGTATTAAACTTATTTATGTTTGCATGCTATTTTAATAGTTGTACCAAGAGCTTTATTGTTATCTTGCATGTTTTGTATCTTTACTCTGTACAAAGCAAATAAGTAATTGAATTATAAATTATGAATTATGAATTAATTTCAGCAAAATCTAAAACAAATAATGTCATTTGGTCATGAAAACAACATGACACGAAAATAATTATTTGAAAATTATAGAATTTGTTTCCGGTCATAAATTGTTATACTGCTTGTATCAATCATAATGATGTAGGGCAGATTTCTACGTCTCTCTTGGCCGCTATGGCCACGTGGTCTGATCGGTTTTTCCCACAGATAAAAAAAAAAAATGTGCCGCGTTTGTCTGATCGATCGGACAGCAATGATATTATTTTCCTGCTGTTCCAATGTTATTTTTTTAAAAACTTTTATTACAATATATATAATCTTGCAAGTTAAATTTGACCCACTTCCCGGTTTCTGATTGAGCTGAAATTTTGCATCCATATGTAAATCGCGTGACAATGCAATATTAAAAGCTTATACCTAAAAGTTTTTAGGTTTTTCGAAAATTATTTTACTGCCAATGTTTGTATGTCTGTTTGTGTGTATGCATGTATGTATGAATGTATGTTAGGGAAGAGACTGGTTACCCACAACACAGGGATAAGACCGACGACCTGGTGAAGATCGCGGATGCGGGCAGCGCAGGACCGGTCGTCGCGGATATCCTTGGGGGAGGCCTTTGTCCAGCAGTGGACGTTTTTCGGCCGATATGATGAGTCATGAGTGAAGCGAGTCTAAAACTTTTGTGTATTTTTGGTGTGATACCTATACAGGAGCTTCTTAGACAAAGTCATGAACCACACCTAGTAGTTAAGGGTCCCCAACTCCCCAAGGAGGCTCGAGTTTCCATACAAACGTAGTTCCGCTTTAATACAAAAACTACATGCCGGATTGAATACTAACTTTGCGAATATATTGAGTAGACACATATCAATGTTTGTAATTAGTTTTCATCGTAGTAAATTGAAACATAACTAAACGACGGCTTAAATTAGTTTTGTACTGAAAGTTTGAAACTGCTCTTATTTTTTCAGTTTTATATTATTACATCGAAAACTAAATACAAATATAGATATATATCTACTCAAAGCAATATTTCAATACCTTTGTATGGAAACTTGAGCCCCCTGGAGATTTGGATTTATGCTACTGGTGATACTGTACGAGCAAGTTTTTACCACCTCCGTGGCGTAATGGCTAAGGCCATTAGCTTCACATCAGGTGGTCGCGGGTTCGATTCCCGGCGGAGTCTAACTCTGACTCTGTTTGGTTGGTGCAAGGGCATTTCTAAGCCCGCCTGGCTAGCTACCACCATCTTATCTAAGTGTTGCCGACAAACATCAATGTTAACAACATTGATGTGTTCCGGCTCGAAGATAAGATAGCCAATTCCCCATTGCGTAGGGGACTCTTGGTAAGCCCGCTTCCATCTTCGGAATCATCGTCACTTACCATCAGGTGAGATGATGCCAACAAGGGCTTTTACCAATTGTCAATCCTTACGCTCCTTACGACACCCTCGGTAAGAGATGGGGTGGTACTGTTCTAGGGCCGAACCACATGCCTATTACGGCTTAAAAGGTATTAAGGTTGGTCAGACACACGGACGGACGAACAGGCAGACAAAAGGTGTAGACTTGGTAAAATAATCCCGTTACCTTTTTTTTTCCTTAAAAATTTGAGTGCCTTTGGCTGCACCTCACCTGATGGTAAGTGCCGATGCAGCCGATTATGTAACACGCAAGCTCAAATAGTACCTATTCACTCTCGTTTTGATATCAAACACTCGAAATTAGCTTGGCAACTTTCCGTGCCGCCGCGCTGAATGTACGTAATCCAGATATTATAATTAAAGTCAAGTTTTCACTTAAAATGCAAGAGAGCATCAGCTTAGGGTATAAATCTTATGAGCTTAATTAAAAAATCGTGAGTGACTTAGTGGGAGGATAGTTAAGGTCAAGGTCCGATGCCAGTGATGAACATCATCACTAACGATGTCCACCGACTGCGGAGAGGGAGGCTAATGTATTCAGTTGTTGTACTGATGAATTATAACGATATTAAGTAATCTTGAAAGTGCACGATTTGAAAGCCTTTGGTATTATGTTACCTGTTAATAATGGTGTTTTTTTTATCTTCAATTGATAAGCCCTTGACATCATCTCACCTGATGATAAGTGACGATGATGCTGAAGATGGAAGCGGGCTTACCAGGATTATCCAACGCAATGGAAAACTGGCTATCTTATCTTCAAGCCGAAATACATCAATGTTGTTAACACTGATGTTTGGCGGCAAGACTTAGAGAAGATGGTTTAGAACATGCCATAACACCAACCAAATCGAGTCTTACAAGTTGACCTCACCGGAAACCCAACCCGCGACCTCCCGGTGTGACGCGAATGGACTAACCATTACGCCACGGAGGCGGTAAATGTGAAAACACTTCAACACTGTGCACATCGACGCACGCCAGTAAGAGGGCACTGCCAGTGCTAGATTAGGAAACTGGTCTTCTGAAGGGACTGCTTAAAACAGGAGGACAGCCCACCTTTATAACTCTAACAACATAAGTATAGGAGCCGTCAACTGCCGATTCTGCTCATCATACTGAACAGCTTTCCTCAAGAGATAGTAAATTCTCAAACGAGTTTCAACACCATACAAAAAAAAACCGGCCAAGTGCGAGTCGATTCCGTACCACCACACCTCTCCACAGTCCACACAACTACATACATGACAATGATACCTGTTACTCACATTTTAAACAAAAGACATCAACGCGAGCGACAAAAATATGCTTTTTTTTGACCTTCAGTCCGGACTCCTTAGCACGAGTACGACTTACACTTGGCAGATTTTGGCTTGATTTTGACCAATCTGATATACCTAGTTTTATTCTGTGCTACTAAGTAAGTGTAATGTTTATTGTTGTTTTGTGTATGCCCGACTAT
The DNA here is from genome assembly GCA_947284805.1 of Coleophora flavipennella. NCBI lineage: Eukaryota > Metazoa > Arthropoda > Insecta > Lepidoptera > Coleophoridae > Coleophora > Coleophora flavipennella. The sequence continues at coordinate 56,373,087 of OX369308.1, read as the reverse complement.
GCCAGACGGCGAAGGCTTCGCGAGAAAGTATGTACAGCGTGGCTGTACAATTTTGTTCGGACTCCTTAACGTGAGTACGACTCACTGCTCACAGTTGGCCGGTTTAGTAAGATTAATATGTTTACTTAGATTGGTACTATAATCACACCGAGTTACACGCGTGTATCATCAATTCATCGTATCAGCTCATGTACACGTCCCCACCGAGGGGCTCGAGCCTACCCTGAATTAGGGCAAACAAAGCGGTCCCAGTGGTGGGCTTCACACACACACCCTCGAGTTTCTTCGCAGGCGTGTGCGGTTTTCCTTACGATGTTTTCATTAACCGTAAGAGCGTCGGATAAAGGCACCTACATATTAAATCTAAATGAAAAATACATTGGTGGCAAAATGTAGTACACGCTTGTATGTATTACTGTTTTCACTATAGAGCATAAAACAAAAAAAAACTCTAAAAAATCAGGTTTTTTCGGAAACCCCCTTAACTTTTAACTTTTTAATTTTCATTCATTCATTCATATCAGCCGAAGGACGTCCACTGCTAGACATAGGTCTACCCCAAGGATTTCCACGACGACCGGTTCTTCGCTACTCGCATCCAGCGGGCATTTTCATTATTTGTTGGTAAATCGCCCTAAATAACAAATTTCCTGTGAAAACAAGTTACCTATTACTGTTCCAAAGATACAGCATTTTAAAGAATAGAATAGAATAAATTAGAATTATATTACCGTAAATGTGTAGTAGCTACTGTTTGGTGACAGATAAATTAGTAGTGCAATACACATATTTTAGCCTTATTTTATTACAAATACATGAAAACAACAACTTAAAAAAATATTTTTTTTTAAATTTTTTCATCTAAAATCTCCTTCACCGAGTAGTTACAGTTATCAATGAGTAAATTTTTTAATGACTTTAAAAATTTGTTAAGCGTCTATTCCTTCATGGCCTGATGGGACAAACAGCTACACAGACGGAAGGATAGACGGACAGCGCAGACTTAGCACTAGGGCCCCGTCACTTGGTACGGAAACCTACCATCATCATCATATCAGCCGAAAATCGTCCACTGCTGGACAAAGGCCTCCCCACAGGATTTCCACGACGACCGGTCCTGCTGCTGCCCGCATCCATCGGCTTCTCGCGATCTTTACCAGGTAGTCGGACCACCGCGTCGGAGGCCTGCCTACACTACATTTACCGGTGCGCGGTCGCCACTCGAGAACTTTACTACCCCATCGGCCATCTGTTCTACGAGCTATGTGCCCAACCCATTGCCACTTTAGTTTAGCGATTCTGTGAGCTATGTCGGTAACTTTGGTTCTCCTGCGGATCTCCTCGTTTCTGTTTCGATCGCGTAGCCCTACCAATGAATCATTATTAGGTCAAAAAGTTCGTGAAAACCAAGCGTTGTGGCAAAACATAAGTTTAACAATAAACGAGTTTAAGCGTTATAACTATGGCTAACTCGAGTTAGATTAACTACAGATAAAACACGTTAGCAAACAATTATCGCGTCTCATTCTAGGTATGATGAGTTTTAGTTTTTGATGTTGATTAGGAGTTTGTTATGTTTAGTTAACCTTTAATCACCTCCGTGACGTAGTGATTAGTCCAATCGCTTCACACCTGCAGGTCGCGTGTTCGATGCCAGGCGCAGTCTAAATTTGTAAGACCTAGTTTGGTTGGTGTTAGGCATCAGCTGACCGCGTCCTGCCGCCAAACATCAATGTTAATAGCAATGATGTGTTGCGGTATGAAGATAAGATAACATTGGTAAGGCCCGCTTCCATTTTTGACATTACCGTCCCTTCTTAATTGTGGATAAAACACCGTGGCAATTATTTCAGAAATTCTCATACCAGCGCGCAATATCTTCGTCGGTATGAGTCAATTCTAGGGTTCCGTTTTCAAAGGGTGCACACGGGACTCTATTTATAAGCCTCCGTTGTCCGTCTGGTCTGTCGTGTCAGCGGGCTTTTTCATGAACTATAATAGGTACACAGTTGAAATTTTTACTGTGTGTGTGTGTATTTTTATTACCTCTGTAGCAAAAAATAATAAAAAAATAATTGAATTAAAAAATTAAAGGGGGCCCGCATGCAGAAACGTGTATTTGACGCTTGGATGGTTAACAATGGGGCACGCATTCGCTTTTTCTTAATGGCCTGGCAGAATCAACAGCGCTGCGATTCTAGGGTTTTGCAGCATTCAAGCTGAGCCTGGTCATTTCCCTAGCCCACCTTATATTTAATAGTTATTAAGATTTGAAAGTAAGTAGTTTTAATTTTTTTTCTTGCATTGTATTTACCTGTATTTTTTTTTGCTTGTGTGGGCTCTGGATAAATGCTTATCTTATCTTATTTTGTACGATGGTACTGAACCCTTCACGTGCGAGTCCGACTCGCATTTCCGTAGGAGCCAAAAGTAGAATCAAAATCAAGGTGTAAGTAAAATTTACATTTATGGAATGTAGGATTCTTATGTCGAAGGAGAAGGCTCTCAATTCGTCTGTACCTATAACTTTGGACTGGGTGAACCGATTTTTATGATTATTTTTTTATTTGAAAGCTAGTGCCTCCCGTGTGGTCCCATATAAATTTTATCAAAATCGGTGTAGTAGGTACTTTATTAGAAAATTAACAAAAACCAAAAATAATAATGCAAAAATATACTAAGTTGTTGCGATGGAAATCGGTTTTTTAACGTGTGCGTTTTCAATTATGGTTCATTTCTTTAACATCGCAACGGAACAATGGATTTTTGTGATTTTTTGCACAGAGATAGTTAAAGGAGTGGGAAATGACATAGACTGCTAATCAAAATTGTCTGATCTGGAATAGGGATCTGGAGAAAACCAATGTCCACGCTCGCGGCTCGCGCACCACTCTCTCTCAAAGACAGTCATAAAAACGATATCCACGCGAGCGAAGCCACGGGCAAAAGATATATAGTTAACTATATTTTTCTTAGGAAAAGTTGTATAAAAGTGTCGTTCCCAGTTTGTTTTGGCTGCTCGTTTTGAATAAGGGCCCTACACTGCACACTGAGCAGGTAACTCTTGCTTTCGAAGGAAGAGTGAGTGGAACAAGGTAGTAAAAAATGTGATCCTCCGAAAAGTGCACCTCGAGCTAAGGACCAATAATTATAAACATATTTGTGAATGTGTCTATATATGAGTGTGTTTGTATCACCGATTTGATGACTAACTGCTGGACTGATCTTGACGAAATTTTGTTCATAGATGTTTGCTAGTGTACTATTTTTTGAGATATTTTATATTTAAAATAAGAGCTTATGAAGGGTTAGGTAAAAAGATTTAAATAAATATATTTTGTTTACAAATGTGTAATTTGGTGGTCTTTCCTCTGTGTCTAACATAGCTATTCGTCAAAATTTTCAAAAAACCTTAAAACTTTTAGGTACAAGCTTTTAATATTGCATTGTCACACGATATACATATGCATCAAAAATTTCAGCTCAATCGGAAACCGGGAAGTGGGTCAAATTTAACTTGCAAGATTCCACCCGAACAAACATACATACATTGCAAGTTAAATAAAAGCTTGTAAAAAAGCTTTGGTGACTCAACCTGTAACGACTCGGTCCTCTTAACCAGAGGTCCCGGGTTCAAATCCGGACAGGCAATGTACCAATGAGTTTTCGAAACTTACGGACATATACTTACCGATTGCTTTAACGGTGAAGGAAAACCTCGTGAGGAAACCTGCACACCTATAACATATGCTGAGCCAGGGCCTTTTCACTGGCCTGGCACTAACTGTAATTCCATTTTATTGTATTGTTTTTATTAGTAAGTAGCTATAAGTTAGTCCTAGTGGGTTAATCTTCTTTTTTTTCTTTTTTACTTTATTGTTACCATAGCTTTACTTATTGTTTTTTTGTGCCTGGTCGGTGAATAAACGGTTTATCTATCTATCTATCTATCAGATGTGTATGAAGATCGCATTGCACACGCCCGTAGGTGTGAAATGGTGTAAATCTAAATACTCTACGTGACCGCGGATGATACTAAGTGCAACACTCGACAACCGCCGGCAAAACCCTTGGAGAGCACGTTTGATTTTACCACACGTTAAGAGGTGAGAATAGCTATTCGAATATTTATAATATGCTTATCTCCTGTCAAACGAGTGACCTGACGTTTTTTCAAGTATGCTTTGTATGAAACCGGAGATCTAGCTCTTTTACATGTGATCTATAAGGACTGTGATGTATTTACGTAAATAAGTAACTAGCAGATCCGGCGAACCTCGTTCCACTTTACACTACACTGCCCTACCCTACCCTACCTTACACTACCCTATACTACACTACACTACCCTACCCTACATAAAAACCTTCTCCTGACTATAATAAACTCAACAAAAAAAGAATTAGCGAAATTGGTCCAACCGTTCACGCGTGATGCGAAGACAAAGGGAAATAGCGTTTTTTTTTATTGTATAGATAGATTTCAGTTAAAAAAACACATCCTAAATTTTCAATTCAGCGTAATAAAGATGTTTGATATGAGAGAGCGTTACCACTTTGATTCCATAGGAAATTCTCATTAAATAGTCATAAACACGGGGGTTGAGATACCAGACATGGAGTTAGTAGGTAGTGTAACGAAAATGATTGAAATCGGGATAAATGTCCTTCAAAATTCCGCTAGATCATACGTAGAATTTAGGGAAATATATGTTCAACGGTGGAATAATGGAAAAGAACATTACTTACTTAGAGGCATAAATAAAATTATAATTTAAAATATGTAAAGTTAATAATTGGATATATGAAAAAAAGGTTGGTGACCGCAGGATTATATGAAAAATTCTTACAAAACAAAATTAATTAAATAGGTTCAACTTTAGGAAGTTTAGAAACAATTACTAAATATAGAACGAAATGTATGAACATTAGCTTACAATGAATATTTTAAGATTTAAGAATTGTAGAGTGGACGATCCATACGTATAGATCGTTTTCTGTTAATTTTGTGATATCACTTAAATTTTATGTAAAAAGACACACATAAAACAAATTAAATTAAACACTGATTAAAGTTCATAAAAAACCATGGTTTCTTGGCCGGGAAAACTGAACGAAAATGGAGTATGTACTTCCCTTAACTGCTGGCTCGATGGAAGTTGCTTAGGGCGATGGCAAAGCAAACATGCTGCTTCAGCGAAGATCAGTACAGTAAATTGTCCAGCCTGCTGGGCCTGTGATACCAATACGTCTTTCACAGATTTCCTCGGTGATATATGGCCAGTAAAAAGGAAAAGGTAAAGGTACACCCTGGAAATTCCGGCAGGGTCCCGATATTTGTTTTAAAAAAAACCGCACAAAACATATATTGCACAATGAACTAGCAATAAATTTTCCTAATATTTCACAGTCTAAAAAAAATATGTGCGGCCACAATTTCAGCTGTTCTTTTTCAAAAATCCATCTTCACATGTCAGATGCCACCTTTTAAAATTTTCCTCTGACACGCCAAAAGGAACAAACCAAAACGAGCGAGAATCTAATTTAAAAGAGTTTTTAAACTTGGGACGCAATGTTTGTTTACGTCACAGTAGGTACACAACATGGAACCACAGTTCATTTGTAACTAAAGTTTAAGCCCAATGAAATGCTATGAATTTCAATCAATCAATCAAATATGTATGTATGTATAATAAACAATATACAGGATGTAACAAAATTGGTGTAGGTCCCGTTAACTGGGGCTTCTACTCGTCATACTGAACAACAACCCATAGTCAATTCTCAAAAAAAAAAAAATAGACCCTCCATACTAAATGCATAGAATCGGTCGATCACCAGATCGGTTTGTATGAAGAATAAAAAAAATATTTTTTATGTTTTCAACAAAGTCGTAGAACAAAAGTTGTTCAGTATGATGAGTAGAAGCCCCAGTTAACGGGACCTACACCAATTTTGTTACACCATGTATATAGAATAGTACAGAATACACAGTAAAAATTTAAATTGTACAATTTAGGCGGACTCATTCCTTAAAGAAATTTCTTCCAGGCAAACCAGAGATTGGATACATCTAAATAAAAGTAAGGGCTGTGCAAAGCAAACATATGCAGGAAAATTGCAAAAAAGAAAATTTACTATTTAACTATATTACTACTTATCCAATGGAGCGTGCTATGCTCGGAATTTCTCTGCGTGATCGAATCAGAAACGAAGAGATCCGTAGGAGAACTAAAGTAACCGACATAGCCCTCAGAATGATGATGACTTATCTAAAATCTTAATCATGATACAACATGCAATAAAGATACTATACAATATATAAATAGTAATACCAATATAAACAATACTTATAAAAATATAAACTAATCTATCTATATAAAATGAGCCCCTATTTCTTCTGGTCATAGTATCACGAGTGAACGGTTGGACCGATTTCACTAATCCTTATTTTGTTGAGTGCTATTGTCAGGAGAAGGTTCTTATATAGGGTACGGTAGGGTAGTGTAGGATAGTGTAGTGTAGTGTAGTGTAGGGTAGGGTAGTGTAGGGTGGGGTACGGTAGGGTGGGGTAAGTTGGGGTAGTGTAGTGTAGTTAGGGTAGGGAAGGGTAGTGTAGTGTAAGGTGGTATGAAGTTTGCCGGGACAGCTAGTATACTAATAAATATTGATCAGTAAAAAAAGCGTCGGTGGCTCAACCGGTAACGACTCGGTCCATCTAACCAGAGGTACCGGGTTCAAATCTGGACGGCCAATGTACCAATGAGTTTTTCAAAAACTTACGTACATATTATTACCGATTGCTATAACGGTGAAGGAAAACATCGTGAGGAAACCTGCACAGGCCTGCGAAGAAACTCGAAGGTTGTGTGTGAAGTCGACCAACTCGCACTGGGCCCGCGTGGTCGACTAAGGCCTAATCGCCCTGATTCAGGGTAGGCTCGAGCCCCTCGATAAGGACGTATATGAGCTGATATAATAATAAAACAAGGAATAGTGCGAACACGTATTTCCAGTATTAAAATCCTTACTTTAAATTGATTTGCTTTCTACACACAGAATTCGTTTTCGATTAGTTTAACGTCACAAATTCATAATAACACATGTCAGGTCATAATATAAAATGTCAATAGTGATGTTATCTTCAAAGAAAGCAACACACAGATTAAACTAAATAAATAAATAAACTTTAAAATAGTAAGTAAAAAACGACACTAAAACAGTTAGAAAAATATAAAAAACCGGTAAAGTGCGAGTTAGGACAGCGCACAAAGGGTTCCGTACCATCATACTAGATGGCGCTAGTTTCTTCACGTTAAAAAAAAACACGTTTGTTTTGGAGACCACTTTTCTAATTTTTAATATTTGTTGTTATAGCGGCAACAGAAATACACATTCTGTGAAAATTTCAACTGTCTACCTAGTACGGTTCATGAAATACAGCCCGCTGACAGACGGACAGACAGCGGAGTCTTAGTAAAAGGATAACATAAAAACTTGTGATAGATACTTTTCCAGATTTTTTTCAAGATTTTAATTCAAAATAGGTGCTGAGACTTCACCTGGTTCTTGAGCCCGCTTTTTATATTTTTTTGTGTCGTGGTTCGTTAATGAGGTCTTAACTGCCTGGACACGAATCCCTAGTCAAACGCGGGAAGATTATGCAATAACCGCCTCCGTGGCGTAATGGTAAGTCCATTCTCTTCACACCATGAGGTTGCGGGTTCGATTCCCAACGGAGGTCACTTGTAAAACTCGGTTTGGTTGGTGGTAGGACATTTTCTAAGCCCGCCTGGCTAGCTACCACCATCTTATCTAAGTCTTGCCGCCAAAAATCATTGTTAACAACATTGATGTTTACCGGCTTGAAGATAAGATAGCCGGTTCTCCATTGCGTTGGGGAATCTTGGTAAGCCCGCTTCCATCTTCAGCATTATCGTCACTTACCATCAAATGAGATGATGCCAAGGACTTACCCATTGTGAATAAAAATAATTTAAAAAATTGCTCCACACACGGGGGCCAAATTTAGATTGGGGGTATATGGGGCGTACCCAATGGTAAGTGTTAAACAAGTCAGCAACTTGTCACTTCTTAATTGCAATTTTTTTAAATTGAAAGTCAAATATAAACTTAGAGTCCATCCCTGCCTTGCCTCCGGTAATTATTTTAAGCAATGATTTATGAATCATTACAAAAGAATATATTATATACAATACGAAAAGTGAAAAGCAATTTAAGTAGGTTTAAGTTATTAGATTCTGTTCCACCTACCTACTGACTTCGTCTCTTGGATGAAACACTTAAACCTTTAACTATAAGTTAATGTAACTTTTAAGTTTAAGGCGACGCATTGGAAACTATGGTCGCAGGGATCTCGATTTTTCTCAACAATTACAAAACATATGAAAGTGATATTATGTAACCTGATTCTTCATTTTAATGACTTCATTTTATCAGTTGCAGAAACACGACTCGTTGACTTTTATAACAGAAAAATATATATCAAAGAAACCTCTTTTAAAACAGAGATTTGCATTCTACTGGCAAACCAGACCGATTTAGTGGCTCTAAAATTTCTTAGTCGATTAGTCTAAAGCTAAACACACTTCCATATGCTAGTTCGATTTTTATAACTATTTGTATTTTTTTATTAAAACGGAAATTGCAAAGGTGTGGTTATTTTCTTTACTCCATACACGTAAAGAAAAAAACCAGAGACAACTGTTCTAATCAATGCCTCGTCTTAAACGATAAGATAAAATGAAAAATTAGATTTACAAAAATTGAGATTTTGTAAAGTAATTGAACAGCTTTACAGGGGCGACTCTACATAAAAGTGAAAAACTTTCCCATAAGAACCTCTATAGAATTAATACATAGAGCATTAGATAGAAAGGAGAACAAATCTTAGGGAGGGGGGGTTTCTATAAATAAATTTAAATAACTATCTCTAAAAAACACAAAAAATAACTTGGCATACAAAGTTATAAAAAAGTATAAGTAGCATAAAAAACTCATTTTTTTGCGTAGTAACTAATCGTCAATGACCATCGTTGATTTGTCTATATATTTCATTTCATTTGTTTCAAGAACAAATTACATTTTGGTTGAAAGTACACAAATAATAACAAAATATAAATTAATAATAATCGATATTACGATATATTTATTTTATGTCTGTTTATTTATTTTTAATAGATTTGTTGGCCTATTTTTTTTTGAGTTTTAGAAGACATTCTGTATTTTTTCGCGTAAAAGTTAGTTAAAAGATCACAGTGAAACAGTAAAATGTAAATTCCATTTAGCCAAAATAAAATACACACTTAAATGTTCGTAAACAAGCAAACAAACTCACCTTCTTGTAGTCGGCGAATGAATGCAATCTTACGCGGCTACACCCTGTATTTATAAGGGCGGTTTGAGCGCTCCGCGAAAAGTGGAGCTGTGGAGTCGACTGATCACATTGTTTCAATTTTTCTACAGTTTGAATATGCTATTTTTTGTTGCGTAGTTCTATTTAGAACATTTCCTTATGTAAGTACCTGCAGAAAATCAACTCGACATGAATTCTGCATTAATAGTGAAATGTGATGAGTGTAGGGCAGGACCCACAGATATTAGTTACTATAGTACGCGCGGAAAAGCTGGTTGCTGATTCATACTATCGACGCAGAATAAAATAAAACAAAAATCCTACCGTTGTTCTAATAATACAACTAACAATGTAGTGTTGTACCTGTACCTATTTTAGTAGAGCTCTGTACCTTATATGTACAGACTTTTCTACGTGTGTAAAAGTGTATTCAAGTAAAAAAATTACAGGCTGCGGTTGCTTGTAGTCTCTTAAACTAAGTTAATTAATTAAATAAATAAATGGAACTGAGTTTCGTAAGGACATATTTTCATCAGGTTTACCGTTCGTTTGCGAGATATAATATGCCGCCAAGTCATTAAACAAGGTGCAAACTCTGGCGTTTTTAAAGTGTTTGACTAGAAACTTGAAATCATTGGTCCTGTAACTCTCAATGAAATCATTTCAGGTACTATCTTGTAGTAAATAATTTCGAACAGTTATGAAGTAATGACTGCGATACCCTACACTATACGTAAACCAACCAGTACTTGACCACTTAATTTTAGTTTAACCGACTCCACACCACCTCTGTGCCAGACTCCCCGCGGCCGTATGGACTGCCCACACTCCTCAATAGTTCCGTATATAACATAATAATCATAGATATAGATAAGTATGTATTATCGCTGAATAAATGCGGTAATTGAGTGCATTTTTGGTTGGTGAATGTTAAGGAAAAGTAGGTTTTGTTGATCACAAGGATTAAGGTCCACCAGACGGGAAGTGGCTACATGGACACGAGTCTATTCCCAAACTGGGGTAGGTTAGGCCATAGTCCACACAGGGGTACCAAGTCCGGGATGGTGGGGGTTGTAGGGCATGTGGTGAACCCTACTACCGTCAGAAGTACTGTGACTGACTCGGCATATTCACTGCCATCTAATGATGACATCCAGCACCAGCGGCCTAAGGTGCCTGTATAGTATGTGACCCACATTGGACTTTTTGATGTGAATTACATTCTTTGGTTTATGATGTATAATATTTATTAAGAAAAGTGCCATTTATGTGTTTATTGTGTAGGATAATGAAATAAAAGTGTGTATATACTGTATTTCGAGTTCCCACAAGAAGTCCGCGAAAGCTTTAGCAAAAGTGCCATCATTTTGTTAGATTGTGTAGGTTAGGTTAGTTTATAGACTATACATATGATGTGAAGAAACAGTGATCTTGAAGACTGAAAAATTTCTGAAGACGAAAAAAAACCAAAAAAAAAATGATTATAAAAAAAAAATACTATTGAAAAATTATTATACCAAAGACAAGGCGGTATGGCCAACGAGCCTTAGTCTGCCCTAAAAAGGAAGAAAAACGACTTCCACTGCTGGACAAAGGCCTCCCCCAAGGATTTCCGCGACGACCGGTCCTGCGCTGCCCGCATACAGCGGCTTCCTACGATCTTCACCAGGTCGTCGGTCCACCGCGTGGGAGGCCTGCCTACGCTACGTTTTCCTGTGCGCGGTTGCCACTCGAGAACTTTACTGCCCCAACGGCCATCTGTTCTAAAATGTTATTACCATCACCACATAAGTAGTGGTGGTTAGTCCACTCGCCTCATACCTTTGTAAGACTTAGTAGGAATTGGTGGTAGGGCATTTTTGGCATAAGTCTTGCCGCCAAAAATCAATAGTTAGTAACTACCAGTATGTAACTAACTATTAGTTACATACTGGTTTACTCTGGTTGTAAAAGAGTTTCGTAATCCGTGGCGGTCGGTGGCAGAGCCATAAGTAAGTAGGTAATTATTTCAGCTTTCTAATCACTAGATGGTTACATACTGGTTTACTCTGGTTGTACAAGAGTTTCGTAATCCGTGGCGGTCGGTGGCAGAGCCATAAGTAAGTAAGTAATTATTTCAGCTTTCTAATCACTAGATTGTTACATACTGGTTTACTCTGGTTGTAAAAGAGTTTCGTAATCCGTGGCGGTCGGTGGCAGAGCCATAAGTAAGTAAGTAATTATTTCAGCTTTCTAATCACTAGATGGTTACATACTGGTTTACTCTGGTTGTACAAGAGTTTCGTAATCCGTGGCGGTCGGTGGCAGAGCCATAAGTAAGTAAGTAATCATTTCAGCTTTCTAATCACTAGATGGTTACATACTGGTTTACTCTGGTTGTAAAAGAGTTTCGTAATCCGTGGCGGTCGGTGGCAGAGCCATAAGTAAGTAAGTAATTATTTCAGCTTTCTAATCACTAGATGGTTACATACTGGTTTACTCTGGTTGTAAAAGAGTTTCGTAATCCGTGGCGGTCGGTGGCAGAGCCATAAGTAAGTAAGTAATTATTTCAGCTTTCTAATCACTAGATGGTTACATACTGGTTTACTCTGGTTGTACAAGAGTTTCGTAATCCGTGGCGGTCGGTGGCAGAGCCATAAGTAAGTAAGTAATTATTTCAGCTTTCTAATCACTAGATGGTTACATACTGGTTTACTCTGGTTGTAAAAGAGTTTCTAAATCCGTGGCGGTCGGTGGCAGAGCCATAAGTAAGTAAGTAATTATTTCAGCTTTCTAATCACTAGATGGTTACATACTGGTTTACTCTGGTTGTACAAGAGTTTCGTAATCCGTGGCGGTCGGTGGCAGAGCCATAAGTAAGTAAGTAATTATTTCAGCTTTCTAATCACTAGATGGTTACATACTGGTTTACTCTGGTTGTACAAGAGTTTCGTAATCCGTGGCGGTCGGTGGCAGAGCCATAAGTAAGTAAGTAATTATTTCAGCTTTCTAATCACTAGATGGTTACATACTGGTTTACTCTGGTTGTAAAAGAGTTTCGTAATCCGTGGCGGTCGGTGGCAGAGCCATAAGTAAGTAAGTAATTATTTCAGCTTTCTAATCACTAGATGGTTACATACTGGTTTACTCTGGTTGTAAAAGAGTTTCTTAATCCGTGGCGGTCGGTGGCAGAGCCATAAGTAAGTAAGTAATTATTTCAGCTTTCTAATCACTAGATGGTTACATACTGGTTTACTCTGGTTGTACAAGAGTTTCGTAATCCGTGGCGGTCGGTGGCAGAGCCATAAGTAAGTAAGTAATTATTTCAGCTTTCTAATCACTAGATGGTTACATACTGGTTTACTCTGGTTGTACAAGAGTTTCGTAATCCGTGGCGGTCGGTGGCAGAGCCATAAGTAAGTAAGTAATTATTTCAGCTTTCTAATCACTAGATGGTTACATACTGGTTTACTCTGGTTGTACAAGAGTTTCGTAATCCGTGGCGGTCGGTGGCAGAGCCATAAGTAAGTAAGTAATTATTTCAGCTTTCTAATCACTAGATGGTTACATACTGGTTTACTCTGGTTGTAAAAGAGTTTCGTAATCCGTGGCGGTCGGTGGCAGAGCCATAAGTAAGTAAGTAATTATTTCAGCTTTCTAATCACTAGATGGTTACATACTGGTTTACTCTGGTTGTACAAGAGTTTCGTAATCCGTGGCGGTCGGTGGCAGAGCCATAAGTAAGTAAGTAATTATTTCAGCTTTCTAATCACTAGATGGTTACATACTGGTTTACTCTGGTTGTACAAGAGTTTCGTAATCCGTGGCGGTCGGTGGCAGAGCCATAAGTAAGTAAGTAATTATTTCAGCTTTCTAATCACTAGATGGTTACATACTGGTTTACTCTGGTTGTAAAAGAGTTTCGTAATCCGTGGCGGTCGGTGGCAGAGCCATAAGTAAGTAAGTAATTATTTCAGCTTTCTAATCACTAGATGGTTACATACTGGTTTACTCTGGTTGTACAAGAGTTTCGTAATCCGTGGCGGTCGGTGGCAGAGCCATAAGTAAGTAAGTAATTATTTCAGCTTTCTAATCACTAGATGGTTACATACTGGTTTACTCTGGTTGTAAAAGAGTTTCGTAATCCGTGGCGGTCGGTGGCAGAGCCATAAGTAAGTAAGTAATTATTTCAGCTTTCTAATCACTAGATGGTTACATACTGGTTTACTCTGGTTGTACAAGAGTTTCGTAATCCGTGGCGGTCGGTGGCAGAGCCATAAGTAAGTAAGTAATTATTTCAGCTTTCTAATCTCTAGATGGTTACATACTGGTTTACTCTGGTTGTACAAGAGTTTCGTAATCCGTGGCGGTCGGTGGCAGAGCCATAAGTAAGTAAGTAATTATTTCAGCTTTCTAATCACTAGATGGTTACATACTGGTTTACTCTGGTTGTACAAGAGTTTCGTAATCCGTGGCGGTCGGTGGCAGAGCCATAAGTAAGTAAGTAATTATTTCAGCTTTCTAATCACTAGATGGTTACATACTGGTTTACTCTGGTTGTAAAAGAGTTTCGTAATCCGTGGCGGTCGGTGGCAGAGCCATAAGTAAGTAAGTAATTATTTCAGCTTTCTAATCACTAGATGGTTACATACTGGTTTACTCTGGTTGGAAATGGGATATATGTAATTGAATAAAAAAAAGTGGCACTCGGGGACTGCCAAGATAACTACATAACATTTTTTATCAACTTTTAACACTAAGAAAGTTACACCAGTAAAATTGACTGTCCTTTTAGTACCGCAAATCGCTAATAGATGGCACTGTAAGTTTTTTTTAGAATGCGGTAACTTTACGTCACGTTCGGCCGAGCCAGTAAAATTGACTGTCCTTTTAGTACCGCAAATCGCTAATAGATGGCATTGTAAGTTTTTTTAGAACGGTGTAGTGTTAGGTTTTTTCGTTACGGAATTTCTTGATTCGTTCGCCGCGCTCAAAGCCCGCGATAAAAGCTATGCAATAGCTTAAAAATAAAATAAAATTATACAGAAGGTATGGGTGTGAAGTCGACCAACACGCACTGGGCCCGCGTGGTCGACTAAGGCCCGATCGCCCTAATTCACGGTAGGCTCGAGCTGCTTAGTGGGGACGTATGTGAGCTGATGTGATGATATAATGAATAGATGATACATGCGGGTAACTCGGTGTGATGATAGTACCTATTTATCTTACTAAAACGGCCAACTGTGAGAAGACACGTTAAGGAGTCCGAACAAATTAATATAAATTGTACAGCCACGCTGTAAATACTTTCTTTGGAAGCCGTTCGTTCCTTACCCTCTAATATGGTTGATGGGAGCGATGGCTGACTCTCGCGTTATACTCGTGACCGAGTGCTGTCCGTGTGAACTAGCCTACTCTTGTTAAAGGCATTTAATGATTTTTACCTATAACTTTTCTTGTCATATTGTTTTCATGTTTTAATGACATAATCTGGTTTATATCAAGGATTGAATTTTGACGTTATTAACTAGTTATTGTTTATTTCTTGATTCTTCACAAATGACATTGTTATTATTATTTTATGACTATCAGAAAGAGTGTAATTTGAACCTATTTTGAATAAATACTAGGGCGCTACATAAGTTTTGTCGTACTTTGTGGAATATTTTTTTTTTTCGAATTAGTCACCACCGGCAGTAATACAGGTCCTCATACGTGTAAACCAGGTGCTGAACTCATTGCTCCAGTATCCTTCTGGAACACAGCCGCATATCTTCTCAAAAGCTGCTATAAGCTGGTCATCGCTCGAAAACTTGTGTCCATTCAGTTGTTTTTTTACATAAGGGAATAGTGCAAAGTCGCATGGCGCTAGCTCCGGACTTTAAGGAGGGTGTCCCAACAATTTGATTCCAGCTTGGTGCAAATAGTTGGTAGTTTTGCCGGCTCGATGTGCAGGGGCGTTATCTTGATGCAAGAGCCAAGTATCGAGTCTTGAGTTTGGTCGTTCATTTTTTAAAGCTTCTAATACACGAGGTAAACATTCTTCTGTGTACCATGCAGCAGTAATAGTCTTCCCTTTATCAAGCACAACCGTAGCCAATATTCCTCTCTTAGTAAAAAATACAGCAACCATTCTTTTCTTTACGGATCGGGACATTTTCACAGACGTCGGCGGTGGTTCATCTTCAAACACCCACACTTTACTCTGGGATTTAGTAGGTACATCGAAATAATACAGCCACGTTTCATCACATGTAACAATCGAGTTCACGTAGTTAAATCGGCCGTCTCCCAATTTTTTTAACATATCACCTGACCAAGTCAAGCGTTGCTCCCTTAGCACGTCAGTCATCAAGTGTGGTACCCAGAGAGAACTAAGTTTCCGTCCTTTCAAATGGTCGTGAAGAATCCGATGAACAGTTGGTGCGCTTAACATGAGGGTTCCCTCGATCTGTCGATACGTCACACGTCGGTCTTCATCCAATAGTTTTCGTACAGCCTCAATGTTATTATCGGTAGTCACTTCTGTCGGCCTGTCAGACCTTGCTTCAACCTCCAAGTTAAAATTGCCGCGATTGAATTGAATATACCACCGTTCTATGGTCCTCAGAGATGGACAAGTTCCCCTCAGTGCACTATTCATTTCCTCGAAACATTTTTGTTTAGTCAAGCCACGCTTAAAGTTATACGAAATAATTATACACGAATATCATAACGAAAAAAGGCCGCCATTTTCATTTAGAAAATTAATTTAAAAATCGAACAAACGATTCCTTGCAACTAAATTTGTTTTTTGTTGCTTTAAATAACTTAGATTTCATGACTGTGGCCTCAAATCACAATGTTATGATATGATGTTTGCATGCGACAAAACTTATGTAGCGCCCTACGTATATTGAATTGAATTGAAGCCTTCACCGTTCGTCGTGGTGGGGCATACACAGATGAACAATGAATATTAAACTCACTTAGTATGAAGATGATGATACAGAATCCAAAAACGGGTGTAGGGCCTGTTAACCGGGGCTTCTAAGTCTTAGAACTTATTTTTTTTAAACTCACAATTGGTAAGCCCTTGGCATTATCTCACCTGATAGTGACAATAATGCCGACGATGGAAGCGGGCTTACCTACCAAGATTCCCCAACGCAATGGGGAACTGGCTATGTTATCTTCAAGCCGGAACACACCAATGTTGTTAGCATTGATATTTAGCGGCAAGACTTCAATAAGATGGTGGGTGGTAGCCAGCCAGGCGGGCTTCGAAAATGCCCTTTTACCAACCAAACTGCGTATTACAAAGTTGACCCCGCTGGGAATCGAACCCGCGACTTCCTGATGTGATCCTAAAGAACTGAACTATTACGCCACGGAAGTGGTTAGGTCCTCTTCAACTTTAGTTAAAAACAGAATTAAAAGCCAATTAAATTGATTATTTATTGCCCTTATCGTGAAACAAACAAACCAATGAATGTTACTTACTTTATGGGAGTCTTTATCTTGGGTAGTTTAAACTTTAAAAACTCAGCTAAAGTCTTGTAAGATTTGGACGTTACACTAGCTAGGGATGCTGTAAAGAGCCGCGATGTCCGAAAATTTCGGACAGTTATCTGAAAAACGGTTGACTGGAAGAGATTCCTGTGTGGGATAAGACCACATTGTATATATTATTCCTAATCTGTACCTAATACTTATAACTTTAAATCTGTTGCACAATAAAGATTTTATCTTTGTGGATGTGGCTGCAATGGCAGCTACACTTCGATGTAAATATTTTGTATTTCCCTAAACCCTTTAAACCCTTGCACTATAGTCTACCCGAAAATGTGATGCATCAACGCAGCAATTCCGTTGAGTGGAACTTTGATAGCCATTAACGTTAGATTATTTTTTTTAATTAGCCAATTCGGCCCAGTCGTCCTCAACTGATGCGCTTACCAATGAACATTTCACATCAGCTCATATATACGTCCCCGCCGAGGGGCTCGAGCCTACGCTGAATTAGGGCGGTCGGGCCTTAGTCGACCACGCGGGCCCAGTGCAGGTTGGTCGACTTCACACACAACCTTCGGGTTTCTTCGCAGATGTGTGCAGGTTTCCTCACGATGTTTTTCTTCACCGTAAGAGCGTCGGATAAACGTACATATGAGATCAAAATTCTAAAACACATTGGTCCGTGGCAGGACTCGAATCACGCCCTCCCGGATAGGAGGTAGCGGCCCTTGCCATTGCGCCACCGACGCTATCATTATTCTATATTCTATACACGAGCGGGTATTGATTGATGAGCTCCTCCATATTTCTAAAACGTAGGGACATAATATTAAAGACACTCAAATCCGTAACCGCATATCACTACAGCCCTAGTTCTTATTACGTCTTACACGTCGTATAGAGTGGGGGGGGGGGGGGGGTCTCCATCACGTCGATAAGAAGTTAAAAGACGTCCAGGGGTGCGTCGCGTCAAAGGACACTTCGAGTTTATTTCTGTTTACCCCGGAAGGTTGGACCGGACCAATTATGAGCGTCTGCGAGTAAACTTGGACTGACACAGGTGAGTTAATTATTTCCATGATGAGCAAAGTTGCAAGAATATGCTCTATTTTTTCTTCTTCTTTATCTTCATCGTTTCCTCATGACTGAGGATCGTGACCAATAACTATGTCCCTCTTTTGTCGCGATCAAGGGCGATGTGGGCAGCCCTCTGCATGGAACCACAAGCTTGCTTAATGGAATCTGACCATCTTGTAGGGGCTCTTCCTCTAACGCGCTTGCCTTCAACTTGACCTAGTATTATGTCCCGTTTGAGGCTGTGGTGTGGTGATCGCATCATGTGCCCAAAGAATCTGAGAGACAGATGTCGTAGACAGACTGGCAGATTGTTATATTTCTTAAAAGCTTTTATTTAGTTTCACCTGTCCCGGTGTCTGCAATTAAATCTTGCAAGTTAAATTTGACCCACTTCTCGGTTTCCGATGGAGCTGAAATTTTTCATGCGTATGTATATCGCGTGACACTAAAAGCTTGTACCAAAAAGGTTTTTATTTTTACTGAGCATCCTGTATAACTGTGAACTAAAACGTATGTAATGGTACTAGCTGTCTTCTGCGAAATATTTGTGCTACTTACGAGTATCGTTTTCGTTCGAATCGTCCAAAATCCGAGAGAAAAAACCCTTTTTCCATTTTTCCTGGTAATGGCTCGCGGGTTTTTTGTTATAAACGTTCCAGGGCGTGCGCGTAAGAACTTCGCCCGCGTGAATATTGTTTTCATTCGTATCGTGAAAAATCGCATTAAAAATCTCTATTAGTATTTTAGAATGTAGTAATTTTTCGGTCAAGCGGATCGAGAGTTAATATTTTGTTTTAAACACAGGGTTTTTATATATGTATAAAGACATAAATAGTGCGAGCTATGCTCGCAATTTCCCTAAGCGATCGAATCAGAAATGAGGTGATCCTCAGGACAATCAAAATAATCGACATAGCTCACAGAATCGCTGAATTGAAGTGGCAGTGGGCAGGCCGCACAGCTCGTAGAACAGACGGCCGTTGGGCTAGTAAAGTTCTCGAGTGGCGACCGCGCACCGGAAGACGTAGCGTAGGAAGGCCTCCCACACGGTGGTCCGACGACCTTGTGACTATCCCCGGAAGGCACTGGAGACAGGCAGCGCAGGACCGATCGTCGTGGAAATCCTTGGGGGAAGCCTTTTTCGGCTGATATTTATTATTTATTTATTTATTTAAGTAAATTTACAGCATAAAAGTACACACCAAAGCGCTGTAAATATCATGGTTATTAAATATTTAGATATAAAAAAAATACATTTCACAACAAGGTATCCGTATCAGTACACGTCGTCATTACATTATATCATTTAATTGTATCACATAGAATTTACTAAAATAATTTAATTATATACTTACATTTTTATAATAGGCTTGTTTCCACTACGAATAAATCGGATGGCTTTGAGTTTCTAATGATTAACCATGATAATTAGTAAACAAAAAAACAACTTTTCTATTAAAATAATAAAAGATTAATAATATTTTTGGAAAATAAAATCGACGAAATGAGGCGTTTAATCACGTGACATTAAACGCAAATCAGAGAAGCGCATGGAAACGTGACGTCACGCCTCGCGAAATGAGCGCGAAACGCTATGTTGTATCTGTCATTTTCGTATAAAGTGAACAGGTTATTTCGAGTTTTCAGCAATTATTGTTAAATTAATACAGTTCGTTTTTAGTTTCATCTTGAAAGACAGGTATGATTTGCCATGGAATCAGGATTTAACAAAGCAAACAGCAGTAATTTGCCCAAAATTGACACCGTTATGCTTGGCAATTTTTTTGCAATGAACACCGACTTTTGTTCATCGGAGTTCCGCAATGTTAAAACTTCTATGTAAGTATTATGTGAAGAACAAACAAAGTCTTATTTAATTAGCAGTTACCAGTCAGAGAGTCGCATTTACCTACTGTGGAATGTAAAAAATAGAATGATAAAATAGCTGTCTTTGGTACGTTGTGTTCAATACTTACATCAAAATGATCTTCACAGAAATAAATTGTGGAATCAGTTGATAAAGTAAGAGCATCTTGCCTCCTTGCCATTTTTAACCACTTTCTTCGTATTTGTTTATTGTTTGGAACGTATATGAATAATTTTTTTGGCGTTTTTATCGTTGTACTTTTACATTGGGGCACTATACAGTATTTATAATACGAGGAATTCATTATTTATTAGAAAACACAATTGACTGTCATATACAAACACGGCTGTTTCGCGAGGTGTGACGTCATTCAAGACGCCATGACAGTCTTGGCCTTTTTCGCGGTAAATTTCAAGTTCATTTCTAAAA
This sequence comes from Coleophora flavipennella, assembly GCA_947284805.1. Taxonomy (NCBI): domain Eukaryota; kingdom Metazoa; phylum Arthropoda; class Insecta; order Lepidoptera; family Coleophoridae; genus Coleophora; species Coleophora flavipennella. Next base: position 56,352,868 of record OX369308.1, on the reverse strand, counting down.
ACTCAAAATTATTATGTAAAATACCTATTTTTCTTAATATAATATATTTTTGGGGTGAAATAGATGCTTAGCTATAGTTTTAAAATAATTTCCAAATTTTGTCAACTAGCCTATTATATCAAGTAACAGCTACTTAATGGATGTCAAATTGTTTAACCTAAGGTCACAATAATTCATGCACATTCTCTCAATCTACGGTAGGGTAGTGTAGGATAGTGTAGTGTAGTGTAGGGTAGGGTAGTGTAGGGTAGTGTAGGGTAGGGTACGGTAGGGTAGGGTAGGGTAGGTTGGGGTAGTGTAGTGTAGTTAGGGTAGGGTAGGGTAGTGTAGTGTAAGGTGGTATGAAGTTTGCCGGGACAGCTAGTATACTAATAAATATTGATCAGTAAAAAAAGCGTCGGTGGCTCAACCGGTAACGACTCGGTCCATCTAACCAGAGGTACCGGGTTCAAATCTGGACGGCCAATGTACCAATGAGTTTTTCAAAAAACTTACGTACATACTTACCGATTGCTTTAACGGTGAAGGAAAACATCGTGAGGAAACCTGCACACGCCTGCGAAGAAACTCGAAGGTTGTGTGTGAAGTCGACCAACCCGCACTGGGCCCGCGTGGTCGACTAAGGCCTAATCGCCCTGATTCAGGGTAGGCTCGAGCCCCTCGGTGGGGACGTATATGAGCTGTAATGATGATTCTCTCAATCGTCCTCCATTCATCTGCATATACATCGTACTGAGGGAAGGAGTTGACAAGGTCATTTAGTGCTCGCAGAGCGCGGTTCGCGGGATACTCTCTGCGCGCCACGGTGCGTGCGGCCGGCACCGCAAACAGACGTACGTGCGGTTGTCTGGTACATACAGTCGGCACATCTCATTATGCAAGTAGGGACAGTCAATGCGATTGGTAAGCAAACTACAGAAAAAGGTCATTTGGAAGTACAATCTGCGCGCTTCCAATGAATTATAACCCAAAGTACCCTGTAGTTATGCGGTGGGGTATATAAAGGGGTAGTAGTTGTACGTTTTCTCAAACAGGGATATGATGATGATGATGATGAAAGGATATACAGGGTGTAACATTTGTGTAGGCCGCGTTAACTGGGGCTACATACTGAACGACTTTGCTGAAAACGTAAAAAAATGTTTTTACTCTTCATACAAATCGATCAGCTTATCGACCGATTTTGTGCATTTTAGTATGGAGAGTCGACATTTTTCTTTGGGAATTGACTATGGGTTCCTTGGAGAAAGTTGTTAAGTATGATGAGTAGAACCCCCAGTTAACGGGACCTACACCAATTTTGTTACACCCTGCATATCAGTCTCGGTTTCCATAGTACAGAGAATTCAGTTTGGGGCCAGATTACCGCGTTTGATTTTTCCCTGGATGTAGGTACTTACAACCCCCACCACACTACACCGCATCACACCACACTACACCATACGTACACACACACACTCACAGACACATCCTGACCCACACGCACGCACACACACCATACTCAAACACAATACATACACCACACACTCATACTTCGTTACACAAACACTTAAATTAAACACAAAACATAGATACACAAGCTTTTCTTTTTCTACATTTTTGTTTCCTTATTATCTTGTTTATATGTGTTCACATTGTTTATTATCAGACTTTTGTTATGGAAGTGCGAGTCCGCCTGACACAGGTTTACAAAAAAACCTAAAAGGAGGTCTCAACCTCTATTTTGAGATGTTGTTACAAGTTACCTAATATTTTTTAAAAAAAATTTTATTATTTAATTTAACATGGTGAATAATGCTTCACCCACCAAGCAAACTTGATGTGTCAGATGGTGGTGACGCGATGATAGTAAAGCAATTTATGTATTCGTGTAAGCAACTCGAGTACAAATGGCTCAGAAAATTACCTAAACTCCTTGCTCGCGCAGTAAGTTGCGTGCGAAATTGGTAATCAGTCAATGTACTTGTTATTTTCAATTTTCATATAAAAACTCTTTTAGTACCTTCATATATACATACGAGTAATATAAGCAGCTCATCATATTAGTCCACTGCTGGACATAGGCCTCCCCCAAGGATTCCTATGTCCATTTCACCAGGTCATCGGTTTGTTTTTCTCCCTCGGACTGCGGAGGAGGGAGGAGGAGAATGCGTTTACGCATACCAATACAGCCGGCTGTACTGGTTATGTGGGACTCACAGCCCTGCGCCTGTATGCATACATACCTATTAAATACATAAGGTATATAAATATGCACAGGCCCAAGACCACACTACCCACTAAACTCCCCCTAAGCTTTGGCAGCTGAGCCACCTTAATTGCTCATCGGAGCGACGCCCCCCCCCCTCCATAAGGAAGGGGGGGGAGGGTCAGGTCATCGGTCAGCAGCTCACGCGCTCTCCATAATATACACGCGGACAAAGCCGCGGGTAACTGCTTGATTATATACATTTTTATACTAATACTAGCCGACCCGACAAACGTTGCTTGGCCATAATAAAATATACTTTAAGACCTATTCACATACCTACCAAATCCAAATACACATAAAAATTTCGTGAAAATCAGTCGAGCCGTTTCGGAGGAGTACAAACACAAACACCGTTATACAGGGTGTCCCAAAAGTCAACGTTATCCCTTGGAGGGCTGATAGGCCAGCTCAGTACTGACCAGAATATCACAATATGACCTTAATAAAAAATCGTTAGTTTTCGAGATATTAACATTTGTTTTATCTTTTTTGTATGAAAAACGCATTTGTTTGAATGCTTTGTGATTTTCCAGAAAAAACTTATAATATAGTTGGCCTGCCCAATAGGGTGAAAACTTCCTTATTCAGCTTTTCAACAAAGCAAAATAGTTATAAAAATACAAATTAGTTCCAACAAAAACCAATGATTGTTGGCAAAAGAGTGCCATCGTTTTTATGAGTGGTGCGCGAGCCGCAATTTCCCGATCGTGTGGAGGATGCGGGGCACATGCGGGGTGTGACGAGGGAACTGGAGCCCCAGGTGCCCTAGTCACCGTTCGGGACAATTCATTAGAATCGCCAGCACAGCGCCGCAGCGTGCAACACCAGAGAGTGATGTCAGCCTTGAGGTTTATACCGCTGCCAACGACCTAATTTGTAACCACATTGTACTTCTATTAAGGATGTCTTTATTGAAAAAAATAATATTGTTTTGTAATTTACAGAAATGAGGAGTGATGTTGATTTTCTCGAATCCTATTTTAATACACAGAACTAAAGAATAAATATCCTAACACACCCTTTTTTCTAGTTGTATATAGATGTAACCAAAGAACTGCTCAAATTTTAATCGAAACAATATGATAATTTATGAACTTCTTAATAAAATAATTTAAAATGATTTTGTTTTCTTACTTTTCGGAAATTCTTCTTATTTTATTTATAATGAATTAAAAACCACAATTTTCGAGTGATTCGTCCACAGCAATTGACGTAACAGCCACGTTGTAGTGCGAGCTGACAATAACTTTATTCCCAAGCTGTTTCGTTCGATGTTTGAAACATCGTGAATCGAGTTGCTAATTTTAAGGACGGAGGAGCCTTAACGTAAACATCGTAGACATTGGACCACTGTATGGGTCTGTAGGAACTCTTCGAGATCAAGGGGAGATTATCTCCGCCAGGCGAGGTGGTGTGCCTGGGGTCGTCAGGACGTGGACCAACAGGGATGACAACAGCATCAGAAATAAATTGTGATCTCTTAATCACTAAATTGCTCTTCTACTGAAACTTCGGAAAACCTTTCTCGATTTGTTTACCATGAAGTCTTCGATTTTTAGTTCACCAAAATCACAAAATGAGTAAATAAATGACGCTGCAAAACTATGACGTCATGCCGAGGTATTTCAAACATTTTAGAACCAAAATTTCGTTTTTGACGGATGATTAAAAGTAAATCAGATGACTATATAGCATTTTTCATCCCTATTGATGATGATTGGAATCTGTATAATAATATATGCGAAGAAATGTCAATAGCGCGTTCTAGCTCACAGCTGCCCCCACATCACTCCCCTGGAGGTCGATACATTTTGCGTTGCTTGCGTTGCTTTGCTTGCATTTGTTAGCTTGTGTTGCTTCTCGGCCAACACACCGTTCCTATATTCATCACATCAGCTCATATACGTCCCCACCGAGGGGCTCGAATCTACCCTGAAATAGGGCGATCGGGCCTTAGCCGACCACGCAGGCCCAGTGCGGGTTGGTTGACTTCACACACAACCTTCGAGTTTCTGCGCAGGTGTGTGCAGGTTTCCTCACGATGTTTTTCTTCACCGTTAAAGCAATCGGTGAGTATATGTACGTAAGTTTCGAAAAATTCATTGGTACATTGGCCGTCCGGATTTGAACCCGGCACCACTGGTTAGAAGGACCGAGTCGTTACCGGTTGAGTCACCGACGTTTACTTCCTACATTGTTCCTACGTGATCTCACCAGTTCCTACAGATCCTCACGCTGTGCTATCGGCGTGCACCTCACACAAATGCAAGAACCATCTCTCGCTGATTTGCTTGTGCCTACCAGCGTTCTATTTATAGTGAACGAGAAACCCATGCAAAACTGGAACTAAGCGGACAGCTGTAAGCGGATATACCTCATCTGGAATAAACTTATTATCTGAATAAATTGTTTAAAAAATTTTTGTTTTTCGTTTTTGTTTCAATGGTTTCCCCCTATCAGATTACAACGATATCATTTCAGCGTAAACAACAGTTGTTCGTTAATTTTAAAGGTGATTTCGGGAGCATGCGGGGGTTTTCATTTATTGGAGTTTACTCCTTAGGAATCGATTTTCATATAAGGCGCCCGGTATGAAAGAAATATGAGGAGTAAAATCTAGTGATCGCGTTATTTTTTTTGTGCGCAACCTATTGTGCGCACCTTTCACAGTCAGGATTGGCTGAATCTCAGATGACGTCACAACACAGTGTTGCCAACTACACCGTAATTACGGTAGATATACCGTATTTACGTGTTGTTCAGTGTTTTACTGTAATGAATTTAGAGCAATTTCATAGAAACTTCGTAATTTCGACATTAGCGGTTTCTTTATTTACACGGTATTTTTTTTTAATTAAAAATTTGAGTGCGTTTGACTGCAACTCACCTGATGGTAGGTGATGATGCAGTCGAGGATGGTACACGCAAACTTGTGTGGGTGTTCACTTGTCTAGTCAATTGGGCTCTCCAGGTATTAACCAAATCAGAGAGTAAGCTAATCGATTTGTAATGAAGTCCAGAAAAAACACAAACTAGATATGATAAAAACCGGCCAAGTGCGAGTCGGACTAGTACTCTAAAGGGTTCCGTACCACCACACCTCTTCACACAACTACATAGTATAATGACAATGATACCTATTCACATTACAATCAAAATACATCAATGCGAGCGACAAGAGTGTGCTTTTTTGACATTTAGTTCGAACTCCTTAGCGCGAGTACGACTCACACTTGGCCAATTTTTATTATTTGTTGTTTTACTCCAGTAATAGTACTATAATCACACCAAGTTTCACGCTTGTTGGTATGTATTACCGTTTTTACGATAGAGCTTAATTTAAAAATACTTCTAAAGACCTTTAAAAATACGTTTTTTGTATGGAGCCCTCCCATATTTGATTCTATTTCAAATTTTTAGTATTTGTTGTTATAGCGGCAACAGAAATACACATTCTGTGAAAATTTCAACTGTTTACCTATTACGGTTTATGAAATACAGCCCGCTGACAGACGAACAAACAGCGGAAGCTTAAAAATAGGGTCCCGTTGGTCACCCGTTGGGTGCATGGAACCCTAAAAATGGAGACGATAATGAAAAACGAAATAAGTGAAAGGCTTTTAGAAATTTCGACAGGAGAGCGATTTATGGAATTTTATTTCCTTACTTATTTTTGATACAGTCAACCGCAATTGCAATTGACAATAGAATGGAAAGTCAAAAGTGTTCCTGGTCCGACTGTGTGGGTCCCTGTGCACTGCCACGAGGAAAGACCACCATTACCCTTTAAAAAGTCACCATGTATAACGTCTTTGGTAATTTCTCCTATAACTTTTGCAAATCTTTTCTAAATCTGTTTTGACTTGGAGAAACGTAAAAATAGAAAACACAAGTGTGTATTTTTATACCTACGTAGATACGTAAGTACTGAAATCTGAAAGGCTATTGTGTTTCAAACGGGACGTCGACGTCGTTAGGTCTTTTTAAGGAAAAATGAACCTCACCTCCCCCTTAAGTGATATTTCTACCAACTAAAATTAACTTAGTTGCATAATTTATGTTATTATAATAATGTTGACTACTAATATAGTGTGTGAGATTGGGTGAGATTTTGCCGTTATAGAGGAACGTCCCTAAACCAATCTACGCTTGCTTTGCGCTTTTCATATCTTGCGGTTTCATGCAGCAGACATGCACAATAATTGCATAAAAATAATAATGTATTTATGTACAAGTATATTTCTTGCTATTACTAGTCAATAATAAGGTCTGTGTAGTATTAAAATTAGTAAATAAATATATTTTAGACATGAAAAATTTTTTTTGTTCTGACTGGACGTATCGGGCTGAAATTTTACATACAGACACTAATTTTACTTTGGAATTAGCAAAAAAGGATTTTGGGCAATTCCCCCAAAAATGGCAAAAAAACGGAATACGGACAACGCCGCTGAACATCCGCTAGTACTGAATAAAAATACGAAATCTTTATAGAATGGCAAACTATTTTAATTCTTGCCTCCATTCAATTTAAATTTAGATTTTATTTAGTAAGGAAAGACAATATTTTGATAAGATAAATATTCTCTTAATAACTTTTGACCGCGTGGAAATTGTTTTTATAACTATGCTATTTTCCCGGGATAAAAAGTAGCCTATGTCCTTCCCCGTGACACAGGCTACCGGCATGTCGAATTTTGTCAAGATTGGTTGAGGTGTAGAAGCGTGAAAAGATAACAAACAAACAAACACATTTTCACATTTATAAAATTATAGTAAGGATTAGAAAGGATAAGCTTAATAATGTTGAGCTGCCACAACGGAGAGTTGCTCAGTTCCTTTTTTCCTCACAGCCTATACGAACAAAGTATAAGAAAATTTGATCAATGAACCATCCGACTTAAGCCGATATTACGCTATCATATACATATAAGTATATGACAATAGATGTAGCTCAAGGATCATTTTTGACAGCATGCTGTGAAATATGATCCTACAAAGGCGGCAATTTACTAGATCTAGGATCATATATATGACTTAGTGTAATATCGGCCTGGGCAATAAAAAAATGTACAGACGAATTGAGAGCCTTCTCGTTCGACATAAGAATCCGACATTACTCGAAATTTCATCAATATTGGTTGAGGTATTGAAGCGTAAAAAGGTAACAAACAAACACATTTTCACATTTAAAATGTTAGTAAGGATAAAACCTTTTTAATAAGTTTAAAAAAATATAACAATTTTTCATTCTAATCCATTAGCATAATGCAGTAGTGTAATCAAGTGAACAACGAGTGAGTATGTGGTTAATAGGTTTACAGCTACTCTCGTATGTATGTATGTACGTCCACCAGTTAGATACGATTAAACGATTTAAAAAAAACAGTTAATTGTTTTTGTGTAAGTATTAAAAATAACATTCGAAAAACCGAAAAAACTTTTAGGTACAAGTTTTTAATATTGCATTGTCAAGCGATATACATAGGCATGCAAAGTTTCAGCTCATTTGGAAACCGGGAAGTGGGTCAAATTTAGCTTGCATGATTTCATAACAGACACCGGTACAGGTGAAACTGAATAAAAGCTTGTAAAAAACCACAAAATCATGTTAACGTAAGGTGTAAACAGTGCCTCTAAACCGGAGGGGTTTCATTAGTGCTGGCAGACTTCTACTCATATATGCATAAACATACTTACTAGAGTGCGTTTAAATTGGCACATATAAGTTTTTTGATATATTTTTTTTATAAAATAGCGTCGGTGGCTGAACCGGTAAGGACTCGGTCCTCCTAACCAGAGTTACCGGGTTCAAATCTGGACGGCCAATGTACCAATGAGTTATTCAAAAACTTACGTACTTATACTTACCGATTGCTTTAACTGTAAAGGAAAACATCCTGAGGAAACCTGCACTTCGCAGAAGTAACTCGGTTGTGTGTGAAGTCGACCAACGCCCGGCAACGATAGGGCCCGCGTGGTCGAATAAGGCCTGATCGCCCTAATTCAGGTTAGACTGTAGCCCCGCGGTGGGGACGTATATGAGCTGATATGATGATATAACTTTTTTTGATAACAAAATTAAATTAACATTCATATATACGTCCCCACCGAGGGGCTCCAGCCTACCCTGAATTAGGACGATCAGGCCTTATTCGACCACGCGGGCCCACTTTGCCGTAAAGCGTCGGATAAACGTACATATGAAATCTAAATTGGAAATCACATTGGTACGTGGCAGGATTCGAACCACGACCTCCCGGACAGGCGGCGGCGGCCCAAGCCGTTACGCCGCCGACGCTCTACGAGTAGTTAGTTACGAAGTTACAGGAATAAGTTGTATGTACAGTGCATACGGTTTTTCTCATCAATCATTTTGTAACAAAAGTAAAAGAAACTGGTTTATAATACACAGTTAAGGATTTGTTACACGATACGTAAGATTTAGAGGACCGGGCCTAAACGGAGTTTTAAGAAAAATATTATGGGGTAAATAGGAATATATGTATTTAATATTTTTTCTAAAAAAAGGAACAATATGCTAGAAAAAGATGTACTTTGGATGACCGTGCGGTTTTAAAACTATAACATAATTCATATTTGGACAATTCACTGGAATAATTCTAATTGACAATTTTATTTGATTATAAATGGTTATTTTAATAGAATGCCGGTAGGCAACGATCGTCGCCCTCTCCTTGGTATTTAAATAAGTAACCAAGTACAAAACACATTTAAAATTTAAAACTAATAGCTAAATCGTTAAAAACCGGAGGTAGGAAATATTCTAGGACGGCCAATGGCCAGACAGTCGCTCGGAATTAAGGATTAATTCAGAATTTACCTCCCTTTAGGCAAGCAGCTGGGCGGGCAGTGTGGCCAAAAGACTGGCTGGTGGTTCGCGCAGCTCTATCCCAGGATCATTCTTGAATTGGAGGAATTTTCGGGGACGTCAAACTCGCAAGGGGAGTGAAAGACCCTACGGACATATGTAAATCTAGTTCGCAGCAGCACCAAAAATATATGCAAAGCGGTTTCCTTACACAAATTACTTACCACTGAATAAAATAGTGGGCCTTAACGAAACATAAATTAAATCCGAACACCCATAACAATCAACACATCACGGTCATCTTTTCTTTTTCCTCTTGTCAAAAGGTAACAATCATTTTCAAATTAAATTTTCATAGACGAACAAAACCAAAAGAGCATTTATTCATGAAACGCAAAGCAAGAAGAATGACTTCGAATCGAAAATTTTTTGCGTTTCAGATCTTAGTCTAAAATTTGGTGTCGTCATCTTTCTGGTGGAGAGTGGGTTTAATTATTTTAAGTCTTCTTTATGCTACGCAAGTCAATGTAGTAACTTCTTCTTCCAGAAGTATTTCCGGATAAAGAGGATTCTACTAAGGAATTCATACATATGTTAGTTACCTAATATAACTGGAAAATCCACCATCGAAGTGTGGCCCTACCCCATACACGGTCAGATATAAAACTTTGGCTCTTAGACAACACAGAACTTTGGCTTTATTCTGTCCCTTTCACACGATTGTACTACTAGAAAAATAAAAAAACAATGGTAGGAATATTAGTGTATTGATATTTACACCTTGTAATCGGATGATACAAATGGTTTTTATGATTTGATAAAATTTCTACAACATTACAGATATTTAAACATTGGAAGTATTTAGTAGTGAAAAAATACACAAATTCAAACCTAATTCAAATTGTTTATTGTGCTACATGGACTGTTGCCTAGTATCTCGTCTGTGCTGTTGCGGAAAAGTATCATATACAGGTTGTGTAAATACTTTACACAGGAATTAAGTTTGCGCTATTTGTTTAAATTTTTATTTACGTAGGGTAACCAGATATTCTACAGTACGGAAGAAGAGGGTGTTTGTGTTGGACCGAATTTACTGGTAACATTTTCATGTGTCGCCGGTGTAAATAAACATTTTACCACTCTCACCTAAGATATGCGGTCACCTATCAAGAGAGAGACAGAGTAGTTGTATTTTCTGTCCCATTCTGCTCGCAATTTATGCCTGAGTCAGTAATCCGGTTACACTAGGTACTAATATGTAGAAATTTTTTGGTTTCTTTATCTTAGAAAGAAAAAAGAAATGTTTTAATCTATGCACTAAATTAACGGTTGACACTAAAATGTTGATGGCAAAATCATGCTTGGATAAAAATAAAAACATCAATAGTATATAATATTAAAGTACCTTCAGCATATTTTTTAAATTCAGGAGTTATGTCGTAGATTTACTCATATGATTAGCACAAGTAAGTTGCTATTGTTACTATAATGCGGTTTTTTATAAATTTGCTTGCGTTTTCCCCTTTCTATTATCATTAGCGACATAATCATCTAATAACTTCCAGGAGGCTCGATTTTCCATACAATCGTGGTTCCGCTTTAATACAAAAACCACATGACGGATTGAATCCAAACCGCAAATATATTAAGTAGACACATATCGATGTTTGTAATTAGTTTTCACCTTAGTAAATTTAAACATAACTACTCGTAAACGAAGGCTTAAATTAGTTTTATACTGAAAGTTTGAAACTGCTCTTATTTTTTTCCGTTTTGTATTAGTACATCGAAAACTAATTACAAACGTCGATATATGTCTACTCAATATATTTACAAAGTTTGGATTCAATCCGGCATGTAGTTTTTATTTTAAAGCGGAACTACATTTATATGGAAACTCGAGCTTCTTGGGGACCCTTAACCTTCGACTTTCGTATCTTTTTCTTTATTTTTAGCTTCGTATTATGTAGTAACGTTTTAAAATTTTTGCTACTTTTCTCCCTTTCTATATTTTCATTTCAAGCTGGTTCTTCTTTTAACGTTGACACTGGCGAAATCATTCGAGCCGCCACTGCCTCTCCCCCTTAATGGAGGGCTACTTAGCGCACTCCTGAGTCACATGCAATTAGCAGCTTCCTGCTAGCTGCACTAGGTCACCGGTCCTCTTGGTGGCAAGCAAACTTTGCATCTTCTTTAAAACTTTCGGTATTATATTTAGAAACCTCTTCTTTCGGTATTACATTACGCTACTCCAGAACCTTCCTTCTTCATCAATTATCAGTTCTCTATCTAATCAGTCCACATTAGCCCACTGCTGGTTATTAGTCTCCTTTTGTGGACGCAATTTCTGTCAGTCTCACGCCAGTCTCGCCCAGCAGCACACAGCAATTGTAACGATGCCATTTGACCTTCGGACAGCTGGTCTGCTTATTGATCTTCGCTCTGGAACGCCACTCTGTTATGGCTCTAGTTCAACTTTCATCCTCTGCTCCGGTTAGCTCCACTTGAGTCTCCAGGTTGGTGATAGGCTTACCAACATCTTCGACTTCTGTCTCGACATTTGGCATGCGATCCAAAGAATATGTTCTTTCAGAAGGCCTGTCCATTTTAGAAAACACAGTGCTGCACAGGACTTGCGTCACCTGCGTCTTTTACATCTGTATTGTAAATCTTCAGTTCCAGATATATCATACATCTACTTGCGGTTCAAGCTACACGCTGTACCGTCATGGGATCCGGAAGAAATTGAATACATGCGGAGGCACTTCAAGCCTAATCTCTTCATAGTACTCTTCCCGTTCTACCTGAGCAACTGCTCCTATCTGCTCATGAGGAGCTATTTGATCGCTGACTCCTTGACAAAGTCTTATTTGCAGAAGTTCAAGATTCTAAAAAGTTATTAGAGCTTTTTGGTTGGTATTTTTTATATTTTAATTAGGTAAGTTTTTTATCTTTACAATAGGGATGATGACTGCTAGTTATTTCATCTGTCAAAAACTAAGTTTTTTAAACCTTGACACCTCCTTGATACGGTGTGTGTGTGTGTGCGTGTGTGTGTGTGTGTGTGTGTGGTGCAACAAGCATGGACCGTGCTCAGCATGTGTTGTGTGCGGCTATGCTGCAACACGGTACTGGTTTTTCAGCGAGGCCTTGCTAATCACTGCGCCACCTGGTCAGTTTAAGTTGATAATGAATGTTACTTCTTTCAGATTAGACATGTCGATTTTACGTTGACAACAAAAACATTCACTTCTAAATCCCAAGTCTCGAAATCCATAAAATACCTAAATGAGCGAGTATCAAAAGCTAAAAAAGCTTGACGAGGTATCTTTAAAAAAATTGAAAGAAGGCTCAGGTCCCGTCGATGAGTGCATATGCCATCTCTTTGATGTCCCCGAGAAGAAAGGAATAGGGGCGTCTGTGAAGAAGTTATTTTCCGGTTTGAAAAATAAAAACAATACGTTAATTACGAGTGCGAATAGTAACTCTATATTTGTGCCCTTTGCATCTGGCAAAAATAAAAAAGGTTAGTCTTTTAATGTAATTTTTAAACTTTTTAGGGTTCCGTAGCCAAATGGCAAAAAACGGAACCCTTATGGATTCTGTCTGTCTGTCCGTCCGTATGTCACAGCCACTTTTTTCCGAAACTAAAAGAACTGAACTGTTGAAACTTTGTAAGTAGATGGATTCTGTGAACCGCATTATGATTTTCACACAAAAATAGAAAAAAAACCAATAAATTTTGGGGGTTCCCTATACCTAGAACTGCAACTCAAAACATTTTTTTTCATCAAACCCATACGTGTGGGATATCTATCGATAGTTCTTCAAAAATGATATAGAGGTTTTTAATATCATTTTTTTCTAAACTGAACAGTTTGCGCGAGAGACACTTTCAAAGTGGTAAAACGTGTTTTCCCCCCCTGTAACTTCTAAATTTTGAACGGGACCTAGTAAGTAGTTTTTTTAATACGTCATAAATCGTAAACCGCAATCTAGTATGATGGTACGGAACCCTATGTGTGCGGTTCCGACTCGCACTTGGCCGGTTTTTTGTTAAGTGCCAGTTGCTATCACTAGACGGCATGCAGATGGGAAGAATATTACACTCTCACACGGTGAGGTTATACTCCGTACACGGGGGCTAAGTCTGTAATGGTGGAAGTTGTAGGGTTAATAGCGAACCCCATGCCAGGAGTTTACAATAAGGGAAGAATAGCACGCACTCTCCATACAGAAAGAGAAAATGTTATTCCACCTCCGAACTTCAATATGTTCGTCATCATCATCATAGCAGCCGAAAAACGTCCACTGCTGAACAAAGGCCTCCCCCAAGGATTTCCACGACGACCGGTAAACCTAGCATTTTATTGTGTCAATAACGTATTTAAAAATCGTTATGATAGGAAAATATTTAGCGTTCCGTTATACTTGAGGGACAAACGCCTGAGGCATGGCACAGAAGTGTGGTCGTGCTTTCTTCAAAAAGGGCGGCAACACCCTGCTGATGAATTGCAGAACATCTTACTCGCATCTATCGCGCACTGGAAGACGTAGCGTAGGAAGGCGACCTAGTGAGGATCGCGGGAAGCCGCTGGATGCCGGCAGCGCAGGACCGGTCGTCGTGGAAATCCTTAGGGGAGGCCTTTGTCCAGCATTGGACGTCTATCGGCTAATATGATGAGTATTCGTAGGTGGAAAAATATTTTCTCTTTTTGTATGGATAGTGCGTGCTATTCTTCCCTTCAAAGGCAACTAGTAAACTTATGGCAATGGGTTCATAACTAACCCTATAACTGCCACCAATTCAGACTAAGCCCCAGCGTTCGAAGTATAGCCTAACCTTCCCGAGATATTTGATGAGACCCGTGTCCCAGCAGTGGGGTCGTAATGGCAATCCATTTGTAACCCAATGGTTAGGATGGAGTACTTCGTCGTTCCCTTGCTGTGCTGATGATCGTTTATTGTTTTCTTTTACTGGACGGGTCAAGTAGAATTTCCGGTGTTAACTCTCTCCAAGTTTGCTCTGCACCATCTTGCACTTCCCTTTGCAGATTTTCCCTCATCATCATATCAACTGAAAGATGTCCACTGCTGGACAAAGAGCATTCCCAAGGATTTTTACAACGACCGGTCCTGCGCTGCCCGCATCCAGCGGCTGCCCGCAACCGTCACCGTCGGTCACCACTCCAGAATTTTATCGCTCATATAAGTGATGTAATCATAAATGAGCAGATCCGTAGGAGCGAAAAGGTAACCGACATAGCTCAAAGAAAATTAAGTGGCAGTGGGCGGGGCACATAGCTCGTGAAATAGATTTCCCTCTACCTGTCCCAAAATAATCAGCCTCTCCAGAATGCCCTGAAGAATGCATAATGTCTTCGAAGAAGCCCAGAACCTAGAAAATAATTTAAATACCAAAACCGACTACTTATATGTATATTATATATGACACTCAGAGGATCAAGACGAATCTAATGACACTTCGCACTACAAAACCCATCAATCCGTAAAACCCATCAATCCGTTTAGATTATAGACTTGCCCAAAAAAACATACATTGTCATCGTCATCATCAGCCCATGTTAGACCACTACTGAATATAGGCTCCTCAAGCCTCACCACACCACGTATACCGATCTTCGGCCCAGCGCGCATCCAGCTTTCGCCAGCAGGCCTTGCGTAAATCATCGCTCTCTACCTAGCCAGGGGAGTCTCACACTAGGTGTCCCCAAAACGCGATCTCCACTCCAGAACTCGCTTTGTCTAGTGGTTGTCGGCTCTGCGATAGATGTGTCCGGCCCATTGCCACTTCAGTCGGCTAATTCGTTGAGCTATGTTGACCACTTTGGTTACCCTTTCTGTTTTCTGGCAGATAAATTCGTTTTGCATTCTATCCCACAGATAAACTCTAAGCATAGCTTACCACCATCATCATCATCTTCATATCGGTCAAAATACATCCACTGCTGGACAGAGGTTTTTCCCAAGAATTTCCACAACAATCTGTCAGCGGGCAGCGCACAGCATCCAGCAGGTTCCAGCGACTTTCACGAGGTCTTCGGTTCACCGAGTGGGAGGCCTGTCTTCGATTTTACTTCTGGTGCGCTGTCGCCACTCGAGAATTTTACTGCTCTAATGGCCACCTGTTCTACGACCTATGTGCGCTGCCCACTGCTACTAACTCATAGGAGCATAATTATACGCCAGAAAAACTTATTTTGGATTTCAGGAATATATTCGACCAAGGAGGTTATAAAAAACAGGTCCGACTGTGACAAATGCAAAACGTGTAATAAGGATAAACTGGTTCTGAAACACTCGTACGCGAACATCAAGATCAGCACTCCCGATGCCTCGTCTATCTGTCCCTGCTCCGCTGACTGCTTGCCAGGTAAAGCGTTCTCTTTTATTTTATGTACAATTAGCAAGCATTTGATACCATATCACCATGGTCATCATCACCATATCAGCCGAAAGACGTCCACTGCTGGACATAGGCCTCCCCCAAGGATTTCCACGACGACCGGTTCTGCGTTGTCCGCATACAGCGGCTTTCCGCGGCCATCAGTCATCGGTCCACCGAGTGCAAGGCCTGCCTACGCTACGTTTTACGGTGCGCGGACGCCACTCGAAAACTTTACTACCCCAACGGTTATCTGTTCTACGACCTATGTGACCCGCCCACTGCCACTTAAGTTTATAGCAATTCTGAGAGCTATATCGGTTACTTTGGTTCTCCTACGGATCTCCTCGTTTCTGATTCGATCACGCAGAGAAAATCCGTGCATAGCACGCTCCATTGCCATATGGATGACCTTGAACCTTCTTATGAGGCCATGTCTTAGTTTCGTATGTCATCAACTAGTCACTGGCAACACATACTGGTCGAAGATATTGGTCTTAAGACACTGCGGTTTTTGGGACGTGAAGATATTGCGAAGCTTCCATAACGCTGCCCAGTCGAGTTGGATTCGATTATTGATCTCTTTCTTGCAGTTGTACCTACTTGTTGGACTATTTGTCCCAGGTACACATAATCGGCAAGAACTACGGGTATAGAGCCTCCAACCTTCAGCACGGACGTTTGAAATAATTTACGTCTTGTCGATGTTCATTTAAGACCTAATTGTTGAGAGGCTCTACTGAGGCCATCGAGCATTGTGCCTAAGTCGTCTATAGTCTCAGCTACGTCCACGATATCGTCAGCGAATCGAAGGTGGGTGATGTACTCGCCATTGATATTGATGCCGAGTTCACCCTAGTCCAAAAGCTTAAAAACATCTTCCAGGGCTGCGGTGAACAGTTTCGGAGATATGACGTCTACCTGTCTCATCCCTCGCTACAGCCAGATAGGTTCCGAATTTTGGTCCTGGAGGCGAACCGACATGGTGGCGTTGTCATACAAACACTTCAGCAGCACGTTAAATCGATAATCAATTTGTCACCGCTTGAGAGACTGTAACACTGCCCAAGTTTCAATCAAATCAAAGGCTTTCTTATAGTTACCAAACGCTAAGCATAGTGGCTGATTGTACTCTTAGGTTTTCTGTGTAGCGTATGTATGTGGCCTACATAACAGTACTAAAGCTTTTTTGGAAACCAGCTTGTTCGGGAGGCTGGAAGCCGTCAAACCTGCGTGCGAGACGATTAGTAATGACTCTCCAAAACAGCGTGTAGACATGGCTCAGAAGGGAGATGGGTCTGTAGTTCATCAGCAGGGTATGTCGCCCTTTCTAAAGAAAAGCACTACCACACTTCTGTGCCATGCCGCAGGCGTTTGTCCCTTGAGTATAACTTGATGGTAGTGACGATGATACCGAAGATGGAAGCGGGCTTACCAATATTCCCCAACGCAATGGGGAGAACAACGATATTTGGCGGTATGACAGATAAGGTAGTGGTTGCGAGGTCAGGCGCGGGCTGAAAAATAAATTAATCAAAATTATCTTTATGTAGGCAAAAACAGAACATTTGGTAAAAGCCCCACCACTAATAGAACCGATTTTAATAAAGTTAGGCACGACAAGTAATCAAAACCGCGGCCTTATTAGGCCTTTACTGTTGTGTGAAGCGAGCGTGAACTAATCACTGCACAACGTAGGCGGTGATCTTTATCTCTTTCTCTCTGGTGGTAGTTCTTTTTAGGATTCCGTACCTTAAAGGGATATAGGATCACTTTGTTGTCCGTCTGTTCGTCCGTCTGTCTGTCGAGACCCTTTATCTCGGGAACGCGTGTAGGTATCGAGTTCAAATTAAAGCCATATACTCCGGTCTACGTAAAAGTTACGGCCGTTTATGTCGCAAGAAACGTATAAGTATTTCGACACTCTCAAGGGAATCAAAATTTATACGGTATTTACCGTTGACCAGAACTATGAAATTTGGCAAGTAATACCGTCTTATACTACAAGTATAGGAAAAATTCAGAAAAATTGACATTAGTAATTAAATCATAAAAAATATAGTCTTTATATAAATTGCCTACGTAATCAATTATACAAGGAAAGGCGGTTCAAATTTTGAATTGAGCTATGAGGTGAGGTGTGCTGTGGAGTATCGGATGAAACGGCTCCATTGGCACAAGAATAACCAAATTTTTTATAATTTTTATTATCAGTTCGTCGCTTCGCACGTCGCTACCAAAATATATATATATATTAGTACTAACATACAGTATGGATGACATCCCTGCCGCTCTCTAGATTGCGACCTCACCCCCTCGTCACCCAGATTGATACAGATTGGTTACAGTTTGGTTGTCGAACGTATAGGATTTCGCCGCCATTTTGTTTGTTCCGTCATTCCTTTTTTGAAATGTCGTTTGTGGCCCGTTGTATGATGTGTCCAGGGTGTGTCTAACTTTGCAACTTTATATACAGGGTGCTTTACCTCCCCGTTTTACTCCGCTTAACCCAACTGCAAAACAGAACTCGAAAGTGATTTCCTATGGAAACAAATAGTTAACAAAAACAAATAAATGTCACCCCGATAATAGATGCAGCCATTTATTTATAGACGCCAAGTCCATATATTTACGTACGATTAAATTTACTTATTTATTTAATATAACTGCTACATTGATATTACTGCTTTTTTTACTTTTATGATGACAATTTTCTAAGCATTCTATTGTTTGGCGTCAACATATTATTCATTTTGTTATATGCCCGATACAAGTCGCCATTTCACTATTTAGATGCCCAGAAAATCATTTCCCTTTCATTACACCCTGCGCCTACACAGTTCTAAAAGCAAATTTATCTGTTTATTCTGCCAGAGAAAACTCGCAACATGCTGAATAACATCAAGGTGACGGTGGAGAGAGTGCTCCTGAACCCGGACAACGTAGATTCCGAAGCAGATCTCAACAGTTGTTTAAGCGAAGTTGACATAAGGTACTACTTCTAATGTTACAATTTAGTATGGAAGAAACTTTAAACTGGTATTTTATCCCTACTAATATTATAAATGCGAAAGTAACTCTGTCTGTCTGTCTTTTACGCTTTCCCGCTTAAACCTCTCAACCGATTTTGATGAAATTTGGCACAGACAATCTTTAGACCCTGAGAAAGGACATAGGCTACATTTTTCCACGCTCGCGAGCCGCTTGCGGCTCGCGCACGGCACACCCTCGAAAAGTCATAGAAACGTTGTGCACGCGGGTGAAGCCGCGGGAAACAGCTAGTAAATAATAAGAAACAATTGTAGGATTTCAAGACCCTAGCAAACTCAGATACTCGTAGCTATCCTATTAATAAAATACACACTTAATTTCTTTTCATTGTTTACATTTCCCGAGAAATGGAACATAGCAATTTTTTTAGAGCCATCACAAAAAAAGAAAATTAAGGCAAAAGCAAAGTTTTTAAACAGATAAGAGACAGCACAATAAGAACTCAATGCCATGTTCATTTATCACGACGAATAATATTTTTTTCATCCCCCATCTCGGAAATTGTATTTTTGCTCTTCGATATCTGAGTGCAAAAGTCGTTTTTATTCGCTAGAGGATAAAGTAAATTGAATTTAGAACATCGTGAATTCAAAACATTATTATACCTATTTACTTCTACTTCTATGGTGCCGAATTTAACATACAACCTTTTTTAATTTGTTAAAAACTCAGACTCGGAACCTTCTTGGTGTACTTTTTTTTTTAATTTGCTTTGCGCACGCCATTTTCTTTTCACGTCATATTGTTAAAAACAAGAAACTTGAAAACAAGTGAAAAACCTAAAATGCGTGATTCTAGCGACAAGGAAGTTTATTTGACGCCACCAGGATTGACTGAAACTGTGTGTAATGCGCAAATGTTTTTTTTTCCATTTAGTAATTTCCTCGCTGAGGTGGAATGAAAAGTTACGTGTTGCACTCGAGTGCAAAGATTTTTCACCTTGTGCTCTTTTGATTCTAGCGACAAGGAAGTTTATTTGACGCCACCAGGATTGACTGAAACTGTGTGTAATGCGCAAATTTTTTTTTTCCATTTAGTAATTTCCTCGCTGAGGTGGAATGAAAAGTTACGTGTTGCACTCGAGTGCAAAGATTTTTCACCTTGTGCTCTTTTGATTCCCTCGCTAACGCTCAGGATTCTAATTTTCATATTTTTCTAATTCTTAATTTTTAGACTCCTTCGCTTGCTCGGTCATCAAAATTGAGCACGCGGTTAAAAAGCAACTTTGCACTCTTGTACAACAAATAACTATTTATTGCGCATTGTGTGCGTTTGTCGGCAACCCACCGAATTTTGTGTCGCCGGAGACACGGCAGCCGGTGTGTAATTACTCGCGCAAGTACATAGAGTGACAGAGGCGGGAGGCCTGGCTAGACGGTGGAGGGTTAGCGAGAAAGTATGCACAGCGTGGCTGTACTACTTATTTTTATCCACTATAAAAAAAAACCTGATGGTAAGTAACGATGATGCTGAATATTGAAGCGGGCAAATCAAGATTCCCTCAACGCAATGGGAAACGGCTATCCTATCTTCATGCTGGTACACATCAATGCTGTTTGGCGAAAAATTGATGTTTGGCGGCCGGACTTAAATATGATGCCCTACACCAACTTAACAGAGTCTAACAAAGTAAGTCACTGCCGGTCGAACCCGCATATTCCTGACGTGAAGCTAACCATTACGTCACGGAGGCGGTTAAAAGCTTTACAGAAAATAAACGTTAAATCACCATATTTTTTCAATAGGTCGACTCTCAGTGAGCCACGCTTGGAGAGGCGCTCCGTTACCGAGTTAATAGACGAGCAATACGATGATCAGAGCCGTGACGGTGTATCTCGGGAATAAGGTAAGCATACGCCCACCTCTCACCTCTCTAATTATCTAATCTCGGGAATAAGGTGAGCATACGCCCACCTCTCACCTCTCTAATTACCTAATCTCGGGAATAAGGTAAGCATACGCCCACCTCCCACCTCTTTAATTACCTAATCTCGGGAATAAGGTAAGCATACCACCTCCCACCTCTTTAATTACCTAATCTCGGGAATAAGGTAAGCATACGACCACCTCCCACCTCTTTATTTAGCTAATCTTGGGAATAAGGTAAGCATACGACCACCTCCCACCTCTTTAATACCTATTCTTGGGAATAAGGTAAGCATACGACCACCTCCCACCTCTCTAATTACCTAATCTCTGGAATATGGTAAGCATACGCCCATCTCTCTACCTTTTTTTTTTTCAAATTATTATTATTATAAAAATTTGAGTGCGTTTGACTATATCTCACCTGATGGTAAGTGACGATGTAGTCGAGGTTGATACACGCAAACTCAAATAATGCCTATTGACTCTCGCCTGGAAGATCCCCAAATTGTAGGAGTCAGGAAACACAGACGCAGGCAAGGAGTTCCACTCCATTGTTGTACGCATAATAAATCTGGGGAATAAAGTAAGCATACGCCCACCTCCCTCCTCTATAATTACCTTATCTCGGAAATAAGGTAAGCATACGCCCACCTCCCGTCTCTCTACCTTTTTTTACCTATGTCTAAAATTCTCACTATATTTTTTTTAAGTTACAAGCTTTTATTTCTTGGAGGCACCACCTAATAATAAATAAATAAAAATCAAGTTATTGACACGAGTTATCGGCTGGCCATTATCGGGCTGTAATTCATGGGTCCTGCGTGCATTATCAGATCGGCCGTTACAGGGACACTATAATGCATGTTTCCAAATTTTAAAAAGGCATTTTCTACGATTCTATTGATAACAATAGACTATCCTTAGACCTTGATTACAGCTCTATATTTATCATTAGATAAACATTAAAAATACCACGAGGATACATTCTCACCGAGTATATCCAAGTACTTATATAATCGGACCCCTGGAAGGACTCCTGGAAGGATTTTGAACCTTATAAGTTGAACTCGCTAAAAGCTTGTGATTTGCTACCAATCAATGTGTTTCGGCATACTCCTCATAGCTTGCTGTATCTAGAGTGAGACTAGTGATTATTTTTCTTAGCTACGTCTTACAATCTTCTACTTGCCTCCACTTTTCTGTCAAGCCGTGAAGACATTGCTTCTCTGGGTATATTGTTATATTGTAAAATACCAACCTCATTGTTTCAAATTATCCAGGTATACGCGTTGTTGTTATAAGCTGTAAGTCATATAATAATTGGTATTGTTCAGTTTAAAAAAATCATTGATTTTCCAATTTATTAGATTTCAAATATTTTGAGTAATTTGGTATATTTTGTAAAAAAAATTGATTTGCCGTGGATTTGCCTACGAGGACGTCACTATGGCATTACACGATTAAGTTCGTGCATGCATGATTTAAAAAAAAAAGGTTTATACACTTACTCATTGCTAGATGGGGTCTTTCTCGTTTCTCCCTTGTGTTGAAATGGATTGAGAAGCGAGTATGTATCAGGCATTTGTATGTAATGCTAACGACGACGTACCACCGTCCGGTAAGCAAACTCGTGTTTTCGAAAACTAAATGAAAAATAGCTAAATATGCTAAATATCCTCGACTGCATCATCACTTACCATCAGGTGAGTTGCAGTCAAACGCACTCAAATTTTTAATTTAAAAAAAAGCTGGGCGTTCAAAATTAAAATCCTTCAAACATGTTTCTCCAAATTTTCTATATTAACAGAAAAGCTACAGTAAGTGAGGGGATAAAAGTATACTAAACAATGATAATTAAAACTTGATCTTATTTCGGTGTAGTTGTTTCAACTCTCCACACTTGTTTCATAGTTGTTCCTAAGCGTTGGAGATAGTTAGATGGCCGTTGGGGCAACAAAGAGGGCAGCAGTGGACGATTTTCGGCTGATATGATGAAGCCCTTGGCATCATCTCATCTGATAGTAAGTGACGATGATGCCGAAGATGTAAGCGGGTTTACCAAGATTCCCCACCGCCATGGGGAACTGGATATCTTATCTTCGAGCTGGAACACATTATTGTTGTTAGCATTTGTTCGGGGGTGGCTGTGTACGGTTGTACCATAGATGAAGGTTGCGTAGAGAAGATAAAAAGTTACCCAGTTTGCAGTTCACGAAAGTCCGAATTTAATAAAAATTTAAAAGAATGATTTTACAGAGAGAAGGTTGTACTTAGGTTAAGTCTATAGCGAGGCGCGGGTAGGGAACGACTGGCGAGCCTTGCACAGTGTATTCGCTAAGTGCTTATAAAGAGCAAATAAAATAACTAGTAGTAGGTGCATGTCGCTGGCGCGTCGGTGGCGTAATGGCAAGTGCCGTTACCTCCTGTCCGGGAGGTCGTGGTTCGAATCCTGCCACGTACCAAAGTGTTTTCGAATTTCGATTTCATATGTACGTTTATCTGACACTCTTACGGTGAAGGAAAACAGCGTGAGGAAACCTGCACACACCTGCGAAGAAACTCAAAGGTTGTGTGTTAAGTCGACCAACCCGCACTGGGCCCGTGTGGTCGACTAAGGCCCGATCGCTCTAATTCAGGGTAGGCTCAAACCCCTCGGTGGGGACGTATATGAGCTGATATGATGATGATGATATGATGATATTTCTGCACACGCCTGCGAAGAAACTCGAAGGTTGTGTGTGAAGTCGACCAACCCGCACTGGGCCCGCGTGGTCGACTAAGGCCTAATCGCCCTGATTCAGGGTAGGTTCGAGCCCCTCGGTGGGGACGTATATGAGCTGTAATGATGATATGTCGCTACACATTGATAATTGGCGGCAAGACTTAGATAAGATGGTGGTAGCTAGCGAGGCGGGCTTAGAAAATGCCCTTTCACCAACCAAACCGAGTCTTACAAAGTTAGACTCTGCTGGGAATCGAACCTGCGACCTCCTAATGGACTTAACCATTACGCCACGGAGGTGATTATACCTTTTGTTGTCCAGGTTGCATTTTGTTGGCATTACAGATTAGGAAATAATTGAATGTAACTCTTTCATTTCAGTTCGGTAACCGAAGAAGTGATAGATGCAGAAACGAAAATGTGGCGCTCGAAGTTGATACGATTAACGAGAACGACCCTGACTTCCACGTTTTACAGATTGCAAACGATTTGATTTTATTATTCTTATTTCTATTATTTAGATACATTTTACTACGATATCTTGACTAAGTCCTGCCTATTGGGTTTTTAACGTTTTTGGAGTTCGCTAAAGAAGTGATGAAAATATCAAATATGTGGTCCCGCCCCTTAATGGTAACAATGACTATGTTACCTTCCTTTTATTTTGTAAAAAAAATTTTACAAACTAAATTACTATTTACTAAAGTTTCCAATTGTTGAGTTTTCTAAACATAGGGTTATCTTTACAAAGTTACTATCTTATGAAGTAAGATATTTTCTCTTTTGTTTTCTACATATTTTTTTGCTACAAAGCAATGGGTAATATAAATCCCCATATGGAGTCCACAAGCTCGACATCGTATATGAATAATTTGTTATGTATATATTTATTTTTCTTTACATTGAGCAATACCTTAGCACTGTTAAACTTTAATTCAGAATGATCTACCAGTAGACTAAGTGATCGCGTGGCGCCAGGTGTTGTTATGTGGCAGATGACATAGGCACTAACAGAACTATGGCACCACACGTGACAACACGTGAGACGACGTGTCACGCGCAACACGTCACTGAATGAGATGTCGCGCGCAGCACGTGACTGAATGACGTGTCACGCGCAGCTCGTGACTGATTGACATGTTACGTGTAGCACGTGATTGAATGATGTGTCGCGTGCTGCATGATACCGAATGACGTGTCGCGCACAGCATGGGACTGAATGATGTGTCGTGTTCTGCACGATACCGAATGACGTGTCACGCACAGCACGAGTCTGAATGATGTGTCGCGTTCTGCACGATACCGAATGACGTGTCGCGCTCAGCACGAGACTGAATGATGTGTCACGTGCTGCACGATACCGAATGATGTGTCGCGTGCTGCACGATACCGAATGATGTGTCGCGCAATTAATGGCAGGCGACATCTCAGTTGGAGTAGGACTGCTAGAGATTGTAAGAAACTGGTCAACTTTCCAAAAGGCACTTTGATTCTTTCGAACTTTCCATTATACGAGTAAATTAAGCATATCTTTTGAGGAGGGATTCTGAACAATATTGTTCTACATAATTGCTGAAATGAAAAAAAGAGATCTCTCATAGGTGCCTATCAAGTCGATCAGCAACTCCATTTTTTACATTTTCAGGAGAAGCCCTCTGCAAAAATGTGCTCATTTTACACTGTTGGTCCTATTGGTTGATTGTGGGATGTTGGTCAGTTTCAGGAGATTTTATATTGCAGTGAAAAAAATCGAAAGGTAATTGTATTATATATTATATATATAAGGTCTAAGAAATTAGCTGAAACTATTTTAACTGGAACAACTTTCCCCATGGAACCCATAGACAAATTGCAAAAAAAATTGGCTCTCCCATACTAACTCGATCAGCTGATCAGCCAACTGAGTACGGGAAGTTAAATTTTTTTTTTGAGATTTGACTATGGGTTTCATGAGGAAAGTTGTTCTGTTTCATGGGTAGACCGTAGAAGCACCAGTTAAAATAGTTTCAGCTAATTTTGTTAACCTTATACTATATAGGTAGAGCAATATATTACATTTGCGAAAATAATCAAACAAAAAGTTCTTAGAGCACAAAAACTTACTCTGAATACTTTCGTTTTAGATAGGATGTAGAAAATTAGAGGTAATATTTGAACTCTAGACTACGGGAAAAGTAAAAAATAACCACGCGTGTAATTACTTTTGGTCTTCGCTCACTACCGAAGTGAAAACTGGCTTTTTTGAAGCGTATAAAAAAAATCAAATAGATTTGTTTTTATATTTTTCAAATTAGTCGATTCTAAATGACCTCCAAAAAAATCACTCGCACTTTTTTAACACCCTATGTATAAATGAAACTTCGTGAAGTAGAGGTCATAGGGTGAGCGAGACCCTGACATGGAAACTTAATTATTGTCTTGTTGTTACGTCTATTTTATTAACTAAGCAATAGACATATAGTTACTGACTCTGAACTAAGCACTAAAACAACAGTCTAGACGCAACCGTTCGATTTTTGTTTATCTACTTGGACCTTGGTTTTCGCAATACTGTTTCTCGAAAGACATGTTTTGGTCTAACATGGGGTTTTTTTAAAGGAAAGTAATGATATGTAAGAACCGCTACAGATATGTAGTTAGCATATCAAAGGTAAGGGCACTTCAGTGGCTGCAGACTGGTGGTTATTCCATCAAATTCTAGCCCGGGAAACGTGAGATATCTGCTGTCAAACGTAACTGTTAATTGCTTAATTCTAGAGGGCTATTGATCAATTCTAGCCCGGGAGACGTGAGATATCTGCTGTCAAACGTAACTGTTACTTGCTTAATTCTAGAGGACTATTGGTCAATTCTAGCCCGGGAGACGTGATATATCTGCTTTCAAACGTAACTGTTACTTGCTTAATTCTAGAGAACTATTGGTCAATTCTAATCCTGGAGACGTGAGACATCTGCTGTCAAACGTAACTGTTACTTGCTTAATTCTAGAGGATGATTGGTAAAAAACTGATAAAAGAATTATAAAAACAACGGGACCACCTCTAGCCTGCGCCGAAGTTCCCTAACTTTTAGTAAGTAAATAGACAGATCGTGGAACAGGCTGCATGTTGATTTTCCCATCTTGTTTTGCACTGTGGTTTATTACCCTAAACAACAACTTTCCCCAAGAAACAAAGTCTATTTGAAAACAGGATTCCCTCCATACAAAGTTGATCGAATCGATTTGTAGAAGTCCAAAAAGAATTTTTTGGAAAAATGTCCAGTTTAAAGAGTGGGAACCACAGTTTGAATTTGCCAAACATTTTATATATTCCCTGTAAAAGGTTTTTATTTCTTACAAAATAAATTTATTATTTTAATAATTAATCATTATCATTTAATAATTATCTAGATTTTATGGTTTCAGATTCTTTAACATCTAAGTACGTCGATTTCGGTCACTCACTTATAATCACGGAAAAATTGAAACAATCCAACTTATTCTTCAACACCTATGAGGGGTTCATATCTCTACATAAAGCAATATGTTTCGTCATATTTTCGAATCGTCAAAGCTTCGGCCCCAATGATGCTAGAAAGCTCAAATTTTCAGAATTAAAGAACCCCGTACCAAAAGTATGGAAAATGTGGTTTCAGTTAAATATTCTGAGATTTTGATATAATATAGATTTTAACATCCTGAACAAAAGTCTATGGGGGCTACCACTGTTGCCGAGTCCCTTTCAGAGTTACGACTGATTTTGTACCCTCAAGGAAATCGACTCTAGTACCAAGTCGCACCTTGTCACAGTGACAGTAATATCAATAATATGACACCTCTAGCGTCTTTCTCAAGTGCAAAATAAATTGTTTCATAAATATTTTACGAAGTTCTTATTACAACGACACACAGATCATTGGAACATATTTTTGTGCATTTTAATGCATGCATATTTTTACAGTAGTACCAGACAAAACAAACTATTAATAACGGATATAATCAAAGAAGAATAGTGTTACTCGTTAAATCTTATTTAATTAATAAGAGTCAATTGTTTAAATAAATAGTTGGTAATTGCATCTTATTTATTGCATTTAAATAAATAGTTGGTAATTAATGATTTGTTGTCTGATACAAAATCAGTCGTAACTCTGAAAGGGACTCGGCAACAGTAGTAGCCCCCATACAGACTTTTGTTCAGGACGTTAAAATCTATATTCTATCAAAATCTCAGAATATTTAAACACTGAAACCACATTTTCCATACTTTTGGTACGGGGTTCTTTACTTGGTTGACTTATTAAACATACCAAGTATAAATTATCCAACTTCTATGGTTTCCGATTTATTGACATTTGAAATACTTAGATTTTAAACATACCAAGTATAAATTATCCAACTTCTATGGTTTCCGATTTATTGACATCTGAAATACTTAGATTTCCTGACTGATTTTCTCACTCATTCAATGATGATACCTAGAAGACTGAAATTTGGTATGGCAAAAATGGATGGAACGGACAGCGCCTGCCAAAAAGAAATGGAATTCCACCAAAAACATTTCATGTTAATTTGGTTGCCAAGACTCATAAGTTCATTGCTTTCAGTGTTTAAAAGTTATGAGATCTCTAGTATAACCAAACCTCTAGCTGAACTTCGATTAATGCAGCATATCATAGCTCACGGGGTATTGCCTAGTTCAAAGTATAAAGCTTTAAGTGCTCTTGACTGTACCACATTTCTAATTATAAATAACGAATAACTCTACTTGTAAGCTCTGACTCTACAAACTCTATGTTGATAACAAAAGTATTGCTTGGCGGTTTCGTGATTGCCGCACAAAATATTCCTTATAGACTTGAATTTTATGTCACGTAATAGGTTTACGAATATTAAACGGCCAAGACATACTATTTTACCAAGATGTAGAGTTTATAGTTTATAAGTAGTATTTAGAGTCATTTGTCACTTATTCCTGTAAATGTGGTATAGTCAGGAGCATTTGGCTACATATTTTGAACTTGGGAATGCCCCGTGCGCTATGATGCGCAGTATTAATTGGAGGTCAGCTAGGAGCTTTGGCTCAGCTTAAGAGCCGCCAGGAGGCTCGAGTTTCCATACAAACGTAGTTCCGCTTTAACACAAAAACTACATGACGGATCGAATCCAAACTTTGCAAAAATATTGAGGAGACACATATAGATGTTTGTAATTAGTTTTCGATGCACTAATATAAAACAGAAAAAAATAAGAGCAGTTTCAAACTTTCAGTACAAACTAATCTAAGCCTTCGTTTAGTTACGTTACAATTTACTACGATGAAAACTAATTAAAAACATCGATATGTATCTACTTAATATATTTTTAAAGTTTGGATTAAATCTGGCATGTAGTTTTTGTATTAAAGCGGAACTACGTTTGTATGGAAACTCGAGCCTCCTGAAGACTCTTAAGATCTCATAACTTTTTAACACTAAAAGAAATGAAGTTGTGAGCCTTGGCAACCAACTTTAAAGTTTTTGGTGGGATTTATTATACACAGTAGTATACGGGTAAAGTATAGAGACCATACGGGTATTCATCCGTTTTTTTATTAGTAATAACATTAATTATCAAATGTAGATCAGTTTTATACGTGAATGTTTATCTTTAACGAGTGTAGGTTCCTTGGGAAAGGTTCAGTTTCATGTGCTGAATTTTTGTTGTGAAATTGGTAGATTAGGTTATATTGGTTGGTTTGTGGATAAGTTAGGTTGCGAGGAGCGAAGCGACGAGCTGTCAGGTTTTGAATGAGACAACGCGTGAGCCGAGCGAGCGAAGTGAGTGTGCCGCAGCAGCGGCCAGCGAAGCGGTAGAAGCAACTTATTTTTTTTAATTGTGGTGACAATCTACCTACCGTACCGAAGCGTTCCCATATTACTTGGTAATTCAATCTAAGTGACAGATTATCTATTATTTTAGGAACAAAATTAGGTAATTGAAAATGCATCTATTAGATAATGATAAAATCATAGCCAAAAACAACCCGTGGTCCCTTTGTCAGATACAACCCTACTGAATCAATAGTATACGCACTGGCCCTGAAACTGCTTGGAAACAAGCCTAGTCTAATATCCATACAGTTAATAGCTGAACGCTTTCTCAACTGTGGTTATTATACCACTTAGCCAGGACGTAATGGAGCCTGCGATGGAGCAACACTATTTATGCATTACGGGCCCATTCCTGGAATGGTGACGGCTTGGCCAAATGAGACGGTTATATAGTTAGATTACGAAGTTCCAAGTGACCCCGGTTCTATCGTTTAAATGGTGTGTATATTTAAATTAAATTGATTGTACTGATCACTGATCACTATTAAAACTCCTGTCCGAAATAAAGGATCGAATGGGAAAGGGGATCATGGCAAGCGCGCCGCCGCCATGTTGCCGCTAAGGAACCCAAGCGAGCCGCCGCCACCGGGTCTCAAAAAAAATTACAAAATATCCAAAATAAAAATTACGTCGTTCTGTATAATTAACTAGCTATTTCCCGCGGCTTTACCCGCGCGGACAACGTTTCTATGACTTTTCGAGCGTACGCAGTGCGCGAGCCGCAAGCGGTTCGCGAGCGTGTATAAGTAGCCTATGTGTTAATCCAGGTTCTAATCTGTCTACTACCAAATTTCAGCCAGATCCGTTGAGTAGTTTTTGCATGAAGGAGTTATATAAATACATACATTATATTGTTTATAAAGTTAGTAGGATTAACCTCGTAAGGCCCACGGTCATTTTAGGCTCGTAATAGCGGCCCAACTACCTCATTTTAGGCTCGTAATAGCGGCCCAACTACCTCATTTTAGGCTCGTAATAGCGGCCCAACTACCTCATTTTAGGCTCGTAATAGCGGCCCAACTACCTCATTTTAGAAAACCGCGTTCAGGCCCAGACCTACATGTGCAAATGATCAGTTCCATATTTTTTATGATACTATCACTAACAGAATCTGACAGGATAAAAAAAAACATTAAAGCCGTTGCAGACTCGTAGTCACACCAGATTATCACATCAGTATGACAAACAGGATTTTTTTTTCTTGTTTGTCACACTACTTATTTCTCCACACCATTTATTGCATTTATTTCCTAACTAGTGCTGTCCCAGTTATACTCGTTGCCGACACCGTTAAATTAAAAACCTTCAGATTAGGTATTAGCTATATATTTTGAACGCAAAGTTTTGAGGAAATTTCCCAATGACATTTCACCATTTAAAAGTTTTAACTGGCAGGAAATAACAAAATTATCTTTATCAGTCGACCCTTCTTTTATTTTTAATATCAATTTCCTTTTGATTTAATAATACTGTTAATAATTTTAGTATGGTTACGTAATTTTTATTTATCTTTTTATTTAATTGGGAGTGCCCACTTTCACAAACGTTATTGGTTCTGTGCCTTTGGCCAACTACATTCCAGTCGGCGATATTTTGTATATCATTAAGCCATTGTCGGGTCATGTATGCTATGAACTGTTTCATATTTTTTCCGCTCAATTCATTAGATTCAGTTTTTATGTATTCCCATCCATTTCTAACTAGTTCTAGTGGAGTTAGCGGCAATGCCGTACATAATCCCACAATTCTTTTATTTAGTTTACTTTTCAAACCAATTTTTTTCGCTTTTCGCCATAAGCTGTGACAATAATGATAGTAACACTTATTTATCGATATTTGTGTAAAAAAATATCTTAAGGCATTTGCTACGGCAGTCTCGAAATCTGCGTGGAATACAGTGGGATGCCAATAGGGAAATTTAGTATTCAGGATATCGAACAATGCAGCGTACGTCGACTCTTTTTTGTCACTCATAAGCACATGTATTAGCGGTATCACTGAAGTTGTTCGAGACGTGCTCCCCAATTCGCCGAGGATTTAAAGTAATTGTGGAAATGGCTAAGGAGAACTCTTAAAAGTCGCATCTATAAAATATTCATTCGCACTTTTTAATAATTCTTTTGCTTCTTCACAACAAAATATTAATAGTCTAGTATGCTTAGTCGGAATCGGCTCATATTGATAGTCAGCAACGAGAAATTTCTCAAAAGTAACAGGTATTTGTACTTCTTTAATATGTTTGAAAACGGTCTTGCTGATTTTTAGTTTCCGTTTACGTGCATTCACCTCGCTTTCCACTCGCTCGCAACTCGCTAGTGTGATATGGTCATTAAAAAGTGACAGCGATAGCATCCTTATACTGATGTTTGTTACTCTTTCACGCAAAAACAGAAAGATTATTCACTGGAATAGCACATTTACGTAGGTACATAAGTAGGTAGGTTAGACAATAAGCCACCTCGTCCTCACAATTCAGTGCTTTCTATTGCTATTCTTTCTACGAGGTATGTACTGCACTAGCAATTATGGTAAACATGGTGTGGTAAAATAAGTAGTGTGACAAACGAGAAAAAAAATTCCTGTTTGTCATACTGGTGTGATAATCTGGTGTGACTACGAGTCGGCAACGATTAAAGCTACGGAGATCCGGCCACGGATAACCCACCTGATGACTAAAACCATTCCGATACATACTGACATACACATACATGTTTAGTGCCAAAAACCAATTTTTTACGATTTATTAGCCCTGTTGGTACTGGCGCGGTAGTGGCATGTGGAGCGCCAGAACCAACCTTGCTGTTTGTATTACTGCCCATTTCAGAATATTTTACCCCCAACTTCAGGTTTTCAACTGCTCATATTTAACCACTCAATAATTTACCTGCCCGATAAAATAAAAGCCATTTAATTACAAGTAACCTGTATTAAAAAAAAGTAAGCCATATAGCTGTATTATTTCAATCCTGTATAAATGAAAATAAAATATTTTAAGCTATATAGCTGTATTCTTTCAATCCTGTAAAAATAAATATATTATGAGCCATTAAATTGTCCTATTTCATAAGCTCATCTCTATTCTTGTATAATGCAGGCAGATATTCAGCTGCCCCGTGTTTTGAAAACGATTACATGACATGATTTAGACTATATGGGTTCTAATGTATATCAGACGGCAGCAATACTGAGCTCCCATTTGTTCTTTTGAGTTATGTATGAGTTTGATGTTTTAATACCTTTAATTACATTGCGGCTGCTTTACGTGTTAATATAATGCTTTTCAGACTGCGTTGTACGACTTTCGCCAACACTGCCGCAGCGTTAAATGACAACAATTTTTTCATGTAACTGTGCTATACTGCTGTGTGCGTATGTCATATTTTAAACTGTTCTACTACTGTTTTAAACCAATCTGTAAGTTTTTTCTGTGACGATTGTTTTACGGATTCCTTAGATGACTCAGCGTCTGTATTGAATTATAAAGCAGCTGGCTTTAAATAACTTTGCAGATGACTTAGATGACTTCGCACCTACCATAAATGATTGCTAGAATGCCTTATGTATGACTGCGGCTTTTCAATTGATGGTGTGAGGCTGCCACAGATATTACCGACATTTTTTTTTAATTAATTTTAAAATTCATTTTTTTTATTATTGTATATAAGCTTGCCTTGCCGAAGAGGAGGATAATAGTGCGGCTGCCTTTATTGACTATTCGACTGGCTTAGGCGAGTCTGCGGATGGCTTAGATGATTTCGAAGCTAGCTTAGATGACTCTGAAGATAGCTTAAATGTTTTATCGATTGCCATCGATGACTCTTCGTCTATACCATATGATTGTTTCTTTGCCTGAAATAACCCTTCGGTTGACTTAGGTGAGTCTTCGGTTGGTTTAGCTGGTATTTTATCTATCATTGACGAATCTGCGTCTGCCTTCAATGATTCTGCGTCTGCCTTAAATGATTCTGCGGGTGTCGTAAATGACTGTGCAGCTGACTTAAGTGACTCTGTGGCTGCTATAAATGTCTTAGCGGCTGCCTTAAGTGACCCTGTGGCTGCTTTAAATGAATCTGCAGTTGTTTTAGCTGTTTCAGATAACTGTGCCTCTGTTTTAGATAACTGCGAGGCGGTCTCAAACAATTCAGCGGCTGCCTTAGACATTCCTGTGGCAGCCTTAGATGACTCTGCAATTGAAGATGATTCCGCAATTGAAGACGACTGTACAATTGAAGACGGCTCTGCGGCTAATTTAGAAGATTCTGCGGCTGATTTAGATGAATCTGCGGCCAATTTAGATGAATCTGCGGCCGATTTAGATGAATCTGCGCCTGATTTAGATGAATCTTCGGCTGAGTGAGATGATTGTACAGCCTGAAATGCTGTCCAAGCTGATGACTTTAAGAGTTGCGAAGTTACGGTTTCGTTCCTCTTCAGAAAATCAAAATGGAATTTGACTGTTCTTGAAAAATTTGACATCTGAAAAAAAACCTAATCTGAGACAAATACATACGCATCATCACCAATCAGCCCTAATACGGAGTTATCTATGCATTCAACCTCATATACTTTGATTTAAAAAAAAGTTAAGCCCAGTAGTTTCGGAGATAAGGGGGGTATATGTTTTTCAAGAAATTTCTCCATGACACCATAAATAACAAAGTTTGGCTAACAGCATATTAAATTACTTATGGCCAAATTTAGCAACATTTGTATGTCAAAAAGGACGGATCCTACAGAACATTTATTAATGTGTATTACCGAATTCATTTTGAATTTAAATTTGGAAGCTGATAAGTTTCTTTGAATGATCGAATCAGAAATTATGAGATCCGTAGGAGAACCAAAGTAACCGACATAGCTCTCAGAATTGCTAAACTTAAGTGACAGTGGGCGGGGCACGTAGCTCGTAGAACAGATAGCCGTTGGGGTAGTAAGGTTCTCGAGTGGCGACCGCGCACCGGAAAGCGTCGCGTAGGTAGGCCTACGCGTAGGATGACCTGGTGAAGGTCGCGGGAAGCCGCTGAATGCGGCAGCGCAGAACCGGTCGTAATGGAAGTCTTTGGGGGATGCCTATGTCCAGCAGTGGACGTCCGTCGGCTGATAAGATGATGAAGTTTTCAAGACAAAGACAAACAGAGGCTTCTACAGGGTGTAACAATTCCGTATTTGCTTGATAGTCATCTGACTTACTTTTTATGAACTGTCAAGAACGAGATTTTGTTCCAAAAATGTTTGAAAATGTGTCCTTTTGGGAAAGTTGGACGAGTTAAAGGGACTTACACCAATTTTGTTACATCCTGTTATCTTTGGTTCTTATATCGCTGCTTCATTATACACCTAAGAGAATATTTTATGCTTATATTACACCTCACAATTTATTTTGTAGGTTGGTCTATACCTAGGTGATCGGGTGTACCCTCTCTAGGCATCTAATCTGTAGGTTGGATTCGCGTCTGAAGTGCAAGACCCCCTAACTTAAAAAAAAAATTTTACGTATTTGTGACCGCGGATCTGGTGGAGGACGCGGCAAGCGTATGAACTATGTAGGGATTTCGTCCATGTCAACGTAAAGAAAAAGTACCTAGGTTTAAAATAAAATGAATTTAAGAAATGTATATAAAATAGATGCAGCCTATTTGAGACTGAGTAAGGTTAAAAAGTCATTTTTGGGGCAGTTTATAACATTCTACAATAAAATTCCAGAAAATGTAACTAGTTTGTCAGAGAATAAATTCAAGACTCAGGTCAATAATGCTTGTGCTCTAGAGGATATTATAAAATAATAGAATAGGTAAATGACACAAACATATAATTTTGTTGATTATATAACAAATACCATTACCTGAGACAATAATCTGAATCATGACATTATTTGTAATAGACAATAAGTTTTTTTGACTCTTAAAAGTATGTATAAATACCCATCCTTACTAATATTATAAATGTGAAAATGTGTTTGTTACCTTTTCACGCTTCAACGCTTTGATCAATCTTTATGAAACTTGGCATGCAGGTAGTCTGTGTCACGGGAAAGGACATAGGCTACTTTTTATCCCGGGAAAATAGCATAATCTGACGCAGTTCCTGAGGGAACTGAAAAAATACTGGATTGTTGTGGTTTTTTGCAAAGAGATGGTTAAGTAGGTAGGAAACGACATAATTTACTAATCACCCTTAAAGACAGTCATTAAAACGATGTCCACGCGGGTGAAGCCGCGGGAAAAAGCTAGTTTAAAATAAATTATATTTGATTTTATTTGAAAGTAAAGACAGAAAGAGAAAAGGGTAGCAAAAAGGCAATCTAATTAAATTAATAAAAAATGAAAAACCTGACTGTTTAAAAATGTATCCTTTGTTAGTCAGGGGATCAAGGCAAATCTAATGAGTAATTTGTACTTAAAAATCCATCAATTCGTTTAGGCTACAAGTTAACCCAAAGTAACATAAATACATAATAGTCCCGAAAATTTTAATCTTCTACTTGTTCAGTCCGTTAAAAATTGCATTCTACTTACACAAAATAAAGTTTAAAAAGGAAAAAGAAAATATGTCAAAGCTTAAATAATTAAAATAAATATGCGAAAGCTTAATTTTCTAACAATGAAAAAAAAATGATAAGGTCACTTAGAATGTAGATAGATAGAAGGGGAAAACGCAAGCGATAGAAGGTAGGCTAGGGTAGAGGGTCGAGGAATAGATGGGGGAGAAAAAGATAAAAGATATAGAAAAAAATTATAATTTGGACAGAAACAATATACGAGTATGTACAGTGGAACCGTCCCAGGCCACATTCGCAAAGAAATCTATCTTCTACACTTATATAATTAGTTAAATGGAGAGTAGCAGCAGAGAATGATGATTTGATTCGTGATGAGCATCAATTTTGCTGGTCAACTCTGCAATTTCACATCTAAGGGTCACAATCACAGAACAACGAGCTCGCTACGCTCCATGTACACATCAGAACCTCCATGTAAAAGAATAGGTTGCCTCTGTCGGCTAAAGCAAGGAGGGCATGATGATGATGATGATGGCAATGTTACAAAAAGCAAAGGTCACAACTGAGGGTAAGTCTTTGTTTGTACCATTATAAGTTACTAGCTCACCCGCGTGGACAACGTTTCTATGACTTTTCGAGGGTGCGCAGTGCGCCAGCCGCAAGCGGCTCTTGAGCGTGAAAAAAAGTAGCTAATGGTTAATCCAGGTCCTAATCTATCTATCTACCAAATTTCAGACAGATCCGTTTAGTAGTTTTTGCGTGAAGAAGTAACAAAAATACACGCTCACAAACTGTCGCCTTTATAATATTAGTGTGATGACATGAGGGATGCGAACCAAAATAGAGAAAACCTGAGTAATATCTACCTTGCGCGTGAATAAATGGTTTTTCACCCTCTGATCCAATAAATTATTGTGTTGACAACACACTATAATACAAACAACATCGAAGAAATTTCCAAACTTGTTTCTGCAAGATTTCTGTTTTCTGACAGACGTCTTTAATTTTCTTTGTTCAAAAAATATGTTCGAAAAAAACCAAGACTTAATCAAAAGAGATCTTTGTGATTTTTTAAACAGCTACTCTTTGTTTATTAGTGACAAGCAGATTTTACAGAACACCAAATAAGTTTTTACTCAACTGCCGAATAATATTTTAGGGTTCCGTGCCCCCAACAGGTGATCAACGGGACCCTATTACTAGCCTCCGCTGTCGGTCCGTCTGTCAGCGGGCTGTATTTCATGAAACGTACTAGGTAGACAGTTGAAATTTTCACAGAATGTGTATTCTATTGCTGCTATAACAGCACATACAAAAGCTATAAAAAATGAAAATAAGGGGGTGTCCATACAAAAAACGTGTTTTTTTGAAGGTCTAGAAGTAATTTTGATTTAGTTCTATCGTTAAAACGGTAATACTAAACTATAATACACACAAGCGTGAAACTTGGTGTGATAATAGTACTAATAGTCAGAGATATGCTATATAGAAGGGGAGGTAGATA
Organism: Coleophora flavipennella; assembly: GCA_947284805.1. Classification (NCBI taxonomy): domain Eukaryota; kingdom Metazoa; phylum Arthropoda; class Insecta; order Lepidoptera; family Coleophoridae; genus Coleophora; species Coleophora flavipennella. The sequence continues at coordinate 56,315,881 of OX369308.1, read as the reverse complement.
GGTTACATGCGTTTAAAAAGTCATTACATCAGCTCGTATACGTCCCCACCGAGGGGCTCGAGCCTACCCTGAATTAGGGCGATTAGGCCGTAGTCGACCACGCGGGTTTAGTGCGCGTTGGTCGACTTCACACACAACCTTCGAGTTTCTTCGCAGGTGTATGCAGGTTTCCTCACGATGTTTTCCTTCACCGTTAAAGCAATCGGTATGTATGTACGTAAGTTTTGAAAAACTCATTGATAATTATCATGTACTTATTCCGCAGGGCGACAGCGGAGGTCCCCTCCAGGTGAAGAGCAAACGCATCCACTGCATAGTGTAGAAGATAGATTTCTTTGCGAATGTGGCCTGGGACGGTTCCACTGTACATACTCGTATATTGTTTCTGTCCAAATAATAAATTTTCTCTGTATCTTTTTTCTTTTTCTCCCCCATCTATTCCTCGACCCTCTACCCTAGCCTAACTTCTATGCAGGGAATTGAACCTGCGACCTCCTAATGGACTTAACCATTACGCCACGGAGGTGATTATACCTTTTGTTGTCCAGGTTGCATTTTGTTGGCATTACAGATTAGGAAATAATTGAATGTTACTCTTTCCTTTCAGTTCGGTAGCATCATCTAACCCAATTTTACTGAAATCCTTTCAGTAGTTTGGGCTCTAGACCACCGGACGGACGCACAGATACCTAAACAGGTGACTAAACGGTTTATCTATCTGTCCAGACACATAGACATATACATTATTTATTAAGTTTGTAGGTGCTGATTGCTGACACAGCGCTTAACGCTAGAACTGTGAGGTCTCCCCACCTCACGACAGTCTCTACGTAGCCAGGCGGCAGGGTACACGCGGTTCTGATTGTAACTCGTGATAATATATCTTAACTTCATTATACGTACTGAAACGTCTATCTATCTTCTTTTATTCAACAGGAGCAAAGAATACATATTAGTACTAACATACAGTATGGACACTCCCTGCCGCTCTCTAGTTTGCGACCTCACCCCCTCGTCACCCAGATTGATACACATTGGTTGTAGTTTGGTTCCCGAACGTATGGGATTTCGCTGCGATTTTGATTGCTTCGTCATTTGTTTTTAGAAATCTCATTTCACGATCGTTTGTCGTCAGCAGTGTCCGGGGTTATGCTATTACTACCTAAGCCTCTGCTATCTGTCCGTCTGTCCTTCTGTGCGTCCGTTGTAGTAAGCGGACTGTATTTCATGAACCGTAATAGGTAGACAGTTGATATTTTCACAAAATGTGTATTTCTGTTAATATTGATGCAGATTGGTTACAGTTTGGTTGTTGAACGTATGGGATTACGCCGCCATTTTGTTCGTTCCGTCATTCGTTTTTTGAAATGTCATTTCTGGCCCGTTGTATGAAGGGTCCAGGGTGTGACAGGAGTCAGATAACCTCAACCGTAGAGCCTCCCACCTAAAAGTTCTTAGACTTGAAAATTTTATTAGTGTAATACAATGGATTCCTATCGAAATATCAACTTCGATATTTTGCCATCACAATTCCTTCGTCGCGCGATAATAAACAGCTATTCCGTCTAGCCGAATGACGTCACTGACGTATCGTACGTGCAGTGGATACACGGACAACTTGCACAGTATTACAATATAGCGGCTTACAGTAGTGCAACCAATGTAGTTTCGCAGAGCAACGACGGAAGGGTACTTGCGGGGCAGCGGGCGGCGGGGCACAGCCTGCCAAACTCCGGCGTAGGTACCGTGGCGGCATCGTGTGACATCAAAGGCGTTGCGCTACTGTAAGCCATATCGTAATACTGTGCAACTTGTCTATTTAGTAGTTTAATATGTCTTTGCTCATCATCAGTGCCACGGGTGATACAACCACCAAATGAAAAGTAGTGTTTTTTAAATTCATACATAATTAATAAGCCCTTGGCACATATCATCTGATGGTAAGTGACGATGATGCCGAAGATGGAAGCGGGCTTATCAAGATTCCCCAATGCAATGGGGATCTGGCTATCTCATATTTTGCCGGAATACATCAATGCTGTTAACACTGATTTTTGGCGGCAAGACAAGATGGTAGTAGCTAGCCAGGCGGGCTATGAAAATGCCCTACTACCAACCATACCGAGTCTTAGAAAGTTGACCCCGCCGCGGGGAATCCAACCCGCGACTTCCTGGTGTGAAGCGAATGGACTAATCATTACGCCACGGAGGCGGTTATTGTACGGCTACAAGTGCAATGTCAGGTTCGTAACAGGTGTGACCGATTAAAGAGTTAGCATTCGTAAGTACCTGGTAGGTGTTTTGAGTATAAGATAAAATAAATAAATAATAAATAAAAAAAAGAGTGTGTGGTTTTATGAAACCACGGTAAAAGTTAAACTTTTTTTTACATTATAGACATATACAGAGCACGAAACGATCATGGCTGCTCTGGAGTTACGTTAAAGAGGACAAAACGATCATACCGACCGTCACGCGACACATAGACGAAAAAATTTGAGACGATGTAATAAAAGTTTCACTTTAATAAATGGTTTATTCACTTAAAGAAGTCTTATCATATAATTTTCTTAAATTATTTAGGAACATCGGGCTGTGCAGACCCTAACTAATAGCAAAGTATGTATATTAGTACTAACATACAGTACGGACACTCCCTGCCGCTCTCTAGATTGCGACCTCACCCCCTCGTCACCCAGATTGATACTGATTGTCGAACGTATAGGATTTCGCCGACATTTTGTTTGTTCCGTCATTCCTTTTTTGAAAAGTCATTTCTGGCCCGTTGTATGAAGTGTCCATAGGGTGTGCTAATAGGCAGCGCCTGTGTTAGTCTTTGAGTAAGTTTTTGTTTGGGTGTATGTGTGTGTATGAATGTGTGTGTGTGAATGTATGTGTATGTGTGTGTGTGTGAGAGAGAGAAAAAACACGTATAATCTTTATAACTATTTATTTTACATGTTACACAGTTTTCCTAAGGTTGTCACATTCCAACTAAGATACTCGCAGCTATAAAATTGCTAGGGCCACACGACAGACTCGATCCAGGGCACGAAGGCGGCCACTCTGGTGTAGATCCCCGGCTCGCCCGCCCAGCCGCACGCCCTGCCGAATGACGTCACCCCCACGATCACGTACATGCAGTGGATGCGTTTGCTCTTCACCTGGAGGGGACCCCCGCTGTCACCCTGCGGAATAAGTACATGATAATTATCAATGAGTTTTTCGAAACTTACGTACATATACTCACCGATTGCTTTAACGGTGAAGGAAAAGATCGTGAGGAAACCTGCACACACCTGCGAAGAAACTCGCAGGCTGTGTGTGAAGTCTACCAATCCGCACTGGGCCCGCGTGGTCGACTAAGGCCCGATCGCCCTAATTCAGGGTAGGCTCGAGCCCCTCGGTGGGGACGTATATGAGCTGATATGATGATGATGAATTATCATGGACTAGCCTTTGCCCGCGGCTTCGCCCGCGTGGACATTACGGCTGCCCCGTTTTAAAACACAGTAACTGAAAAAAATGTATACCTGATTTTTTTGGTATTATTGCATTATTCATTACTTTAAGGACTTAATTTCAAGTATTTTTTTCTTCCAAATGTTTTTGTTTTGTTCATAAATCAACTTTTTTATTAATATGGCGCTCAATTTTTTTTTTTAATAATTCAAATTTAAAAAAAATTTACTGTTTTGAAATTGGGCAGCCGATCATTTTTATGACTGTCTTTGAGGGTGAGTGGTGAGCGGTTTTCTCCAGATCCCTATAACAGATCGAGCTGTTCTGATTAGCAGTCTATGTCATTTCCCACTCCCTCAACCATCTCTGTGCAGAAAATCACAACAATCCATATTTCCGTTACGATGTTAAGGATATGAACCAAAAAAAAGTATATATTCAATTCTCTCAGAAACTGCATCCGACTGTGCTATTGTCACGAGATAAAAAGTAGCCTATGTCCTTTCCTGTGACACAGGCTAACTGCATGCCAAACTTCACGATGATTGGTCAAGGTGTTGAAGTGTGGAAAGGTAACAGACACATTTTCACATTTATAATATTAGTAAGGATAAGCCTGCTCGTAGTAATAACGGGCCACCATAGGCCAGCGAGAGGGACGATGCTAAAGGTAATCAAAGTATCTCAAGTCATTTCAGTTAATTTTTAACCGCCTCCGTAGCTCAGAGGCAAAGTTCACTGGCTTTACACAGGAGGTCGCGGGTTCGATTCCCGGCGGGGTCAATTGTATGACTCGGTTTGGTTGGTGGTAGGGCATTTTCTAAGCCCGCCTGGCTAGCTACCACCATCTTATCTAAGTCTTGCCGCCAAATATCAATGTTGATATCATTGGTGTGTTCCGGCATGAAAATAAGATTGCGTTGGGGAATCTTGGTAAGCCGGCTTCCATCTTCGGCAACATCGTCGCTTACCACCAGGTGAGATGTTGTCAAGGGGTTTACCAATTGTGAATAAAAAAAAAACCGATACAAAATATAAGTTTGCACGCCCAAGAAATGGGTAGCAAACGAATGAATGATAGGCATTTGATACCCATTTCTTGGGGATGCATAAAAAATATCTGATCCGCCATCTTTATGAGTCCGCCATATTGGATTTAGAATGACGTCACTAAGCTAACCAGCACTCAGCATTGTTCTTCAAACTTAACGTGTATACAAAATTTCAGCTCAATCGGAAACCGGAAAGGGGTTCTAATTTAGCTTACAATATTTGTCCCAAACTAACAGACTTAACTACCACGGCAAGCTAGTACAAAGCTTGTTATAAAAAACGTTCATCGAATCCGGTATTTGACTACTAGTCATTTCAGTAACTTTTTATCAACTGTCAAAAACGTCATTTTGTTCTGAAATTGTTCGTGTTACAAACTTGTGACGTCATTCTCTTTGACGAACTAATTTAGTGATTTTGTTATATATTAAATTGAAATTAAAATTAAATGTTAAATGAATAAGTTTTTATGATTTTTTAGGAGAAATGCTATATTTAAGTGAATAATATTTTTCAATTTATTGTAAACACTGTCAAATACCCTATTCAAGTGCGCTCGATTTCACTCTCTTTTCTTTGTGTTTCACGATAGAAAATATTTCTACGTAATTCATTGCCGCCCATAAAATATGTTTACGATAACAAAAAATATTATTTTAACTATTACTCTATCATGAAAACTACTTTTATGAAACGATACAATGAAACAAATACATTTCCTTACAGTTTTGATAAATTTCGTGGAACGATCAAGTCAGGTGTTGAACCAAAGAGAAGAAAGGAGTTCCGGCAGGATTCTGTATGGCGAAGAAGACGCCATAGACAGCTTCCCATACGTAGTGGCTTTGAGTACTTTAGAAGTGGCTTTTGCTATGTACAAAGGGACCAGAATTTTTAGAGGTAAACTTTATAACATTTTTTCAGATTTTTGAAGTGAAAACTTCTTTAGCGGCGTTGTGTACTTTTTTTGTCATCATCATCATCATTACAGCTCATATACGTCCCCACCGAGGGGTTCGAGCCTACCCTGAATTAGGGCGATCGGGCCTTAGTCGACCACGCGGGCCCAGTGCGGGTTGGTCGACTTCACACACAACCTTCGAGTTTCTTCGCAGGCGTGTGCAGGTTTCCTCACGATGTTTTCCTTCACCGTTAAAGCGTCGGTGGCTCAACCGGTAACGACTCGGTCCATCTAACCAGAGGTACCGGGTTCAAATCTGGACGGCCAATGTACCAATGAGTTTTTCAAAAACTTACGTACATACTTACCGACTTTTTTTGTAATGGGTAAAAAATGTTAAACTCGCGTCAGGACACGTGACCTGATCGAAAATTCGTAAGACGGATGAAGTTGATTTTTTTGAGATATAAAGTTTTCACTTCTGCCGGCACTCCCGGAGTGCAACCCGTCGTTTTTTTTTAATTCGATTGTCTCAAGACAAAGGGCTTTTTTCAAGACCAGTGTGTGTTGCCAGTGATGACATAAATACGGAGCTGAGACAATATGGTCTCTTTATAATGAGCCTTATAAGAAGGCTGAAGGTCCAAAGAGCAATGGAGCGAGCTATAGAGTTTGCCTGTGTGGTCTAATCAGAAATGGGGAGATCCGTAGGAGAACCAAGGTAACAGATAAAGCTCACAGAATCGCTACAGTGGCAGTAGGATAGACACCTGCTGGTACACTAAAGATCTACATTGGCGGCCGCGCATAAAAAGAGGAAGTCCTCCCACTCGATGGACTGACAAGTTGGTGCAGGTCAAGGAAAGCTACTGGATGCGGTCAGTGCATGACAGATCATTGTGGAAATATAAAGGGGAGGCAGGCCTATGTTATAAAGTAAGTGTTCTTTGTTCAGTAGTCGACGTATTTCGTCTTTGTCTGATCCTGTACCCTAAAAGGCTTGATGGCTCTTGAATAGATTCGTCTTAATCCCTTGAACGTCATAGGATACTTTTTGAACAATCTGGTTTTTAATTTTAGTAATGTAGTACAGTAGTCGGTTAGTCAAGCCTGTTGGGCTGAGAGTTGTTGGTTCGATTCCCAGTCGGGTCAAACATTCGTGGGTGCTTAACATCTCTGCAGGGTTTTATATAAAAAAGAGCATGGTTTTTTAAGGGTGCAACCTATGAAACTCAACAACTTGAATTCGACATCTTTGCTGAAGGCGCACAACTTGTAGGACCTCTCATAAAAAATAATTCTTGGGAAATCAATTTTTTCGTAGAACAAAATTCATGACAAGAAACCCTTCTCAAAAATCTAGCTCTATTCTAACTCTGTATAGATATACCTACACCCAGACCGAACAATACTGTTCGTCACACGAATGTTTACCCTGAATGGGGATGGAATACACAATCGCATAGCTCTCGATCCATTGCAGTAGGCAGGCGTTCGTTCCTTGTGGTCAAACGTCTTACCACACTTATTTAGAGAAATAACATAAATCTTCAAAGCGAGAGTGAATAACCACTATTTGAGCTTGCGTGCTACATCCTCGCCTCGGCTGCACCAGCACTTACCACCATGTGAGGCGCAGCAAAACGCACTTAGTTATTTTTATAAGAAAAACTGGTAAGGAATTACAAAAACTGGAAAAGAATTACATTTCTATGTAACTTAACTAGAAAAATAAATCTCTGTATCCCTAGACAGGAGCTCTAATCATCGGACAACCAAATCAGACAATCATCACATCAGCTCATATACGTCCCCACCGAGGGGCTCGAGCCTAACCTGAATTAGGGCGACCACGCGGGCCCAGTGCGGGTTGGTTGACTTCACACACAACCTTCGAATTTCTTCGCAGGCGTGTGCAGGTTTCCTCACGATGTTTTCCTTCACCGTAAGAGCGTCAGATAAACGTACATATCAAATCTAAATTAGAAATCACATTGATACGTGGCAGGATTCGAACCACGACCTCCCGGACAGGAGGCGGGGGCCCTAGCCGTTACCCCACCGACGCTCATTAATTAGACAATTAATTATACTCGTAATTTTCCAGGGTGTACTGGAAGTCCGTATGGTTCCCGGCTAAGAATAGGACCATCCCATCTCTTCCAATGGGTGTCGTAAGAGGCGACTAAGGGACTTAAAACCGGAGGATGGGCAGCAGCGTCTTTCCGTGCATTGCAATACACCTGCAATCAAACTGCGATCGCCAACCCGCCTGCCAAGCGTGGCGATTACGGCAAAACCCCCCCTATGAATTTCACACCCAGAAAACGGCCCCTAGTAAACGCCCCGCTATTCCTGGCTCCGGTAGCAGTCATGGTAACGGCGGGGTAGGGGGTGCGAAGAATCCCCGGCAGATGCCAGGCTACCAAACCCAACGACCTTTGGCCCTGGCAACTTACAACACGCGCACACTGCGGACTGACGAAAAACTTGCAGAACTCGAAGAAGTATTGAGCAGGTTACGGTGGGATATCGTAGGTTTATGTGAAGTCCGAAGAGAGGGAGAGGACACCATGATCCTTAAATCCGGAAACCTGCTCTATTTCCGGGAGGGCGACCAACAGTCCCAGGGTGGTGTCGGGTTTCTCGTCCACAAGTCCCTCATTAACAATGTGGTCCAAATCGTGAGTGTTTCGACAAGGGTAGCATACCTTATACTCAGAATCACCAAACGGTATTCGATGAAGGTCATACAGGTATACGCGCCGACTACGGAACACTCCGACGACGAGGTAGAGACTATGTATGAGGACATCTCTACAGCCTTACATAGCACCAGGACCCATTATACCGTTGTTATGGGGGACTTTAACGCGAAACTGGGCAAACGAAGTGATGGTGAGCTGAGAGTGGGGCAATTTGGATATGGAGTAAGAAATGCACGTGGTCAGATGCTGGCCGACTTTATGGAGAAGGAGAGCCTCTTTATGATGAACTCCTTCTTTAAAAAGTCAAAACAGCGGAAGTGGACATGGTTGCATCCCAATGGCGTAACAAAAAACGAGATAGACTTCATCTTGTCGACAAGGAAGCAAATATTCAATGATGTCTCCGTGATCAATTCATTCAAAACAGGAAGCGATCACCGGATGGTCAGAGGCACATTGAATCTAAAGACCAAGCTAGAAAGATGTCGACTGATGAAGTCTACGCTCCGACCAGCGCCCATCCAGCTCCAAAACCCCGAGAGCTTTCAGCTCGAGTTGCACAATCGTTTCGAATGCCTAGGAGACTGCGAGAATGTGGACGATTATAATGACAGGTTCGTGGAAATTGTTCAAACGGTCGGGTCTAAGATTTTTAAAACTCGCCGTTCAAACAGAACCAAAAAAATCTCCGACTTCACCAGCAACCTCATGGAAGAAAGACGCAGATTGGTTTTGCAGTCCTCTGAAGACGCTACTCAGTATCGGCAACTAAACAGGCAGATCTCTAAGTCCCTAACTCGTGATTTACGCCAATATAATACAAATTGTATTAAGGAGGCGATTGAGCACAACAAAGGCTCAAAAGTGTTCGCGAGAGATCTGTCTGTTGGACAAAGCCAACTGACCAAGCTGAAGACTGAGGACGGCAGGACCATATCGTCTAAGACTGAGTTGCTGGAAGAAGTTGAGAAGTTCTATGGACAATTGTACAAGACCACACGTTTGCCTGTCAGCGATCTGGCTGAAGACCCAAGAGCCAGACTAACCCGACACTATACCGAAGATATCCCGGACGTCAGCCTGTACGAGATTAGAATGGCTCTCAAACAGCTCAAGAACAACAAGGCACCGGGTGATGATGGAATTACGGCTGAACTTCTGAAAGCAGGTGGATCACCGGTACTAAAAGCTCTTCAGAAGTTATTTAATTCCGTTATACTCGAGGGACAAACGCCTAAGGCATGGCACAGAAGTGTGGTCGTGCTTTTCTTCAAAAAGGGTGACAACACCCTGCTGAAGAACTACAGACCCATCTCACTTCTGAGCCATGTCTACAAGCTGTTTTCGAGAGTCATTACGAATCGTCTCGCACGCAGGTTTGACGACTTCCAGCCTCCCGAACAAGCCGGTTTCCGAAAAGGCTTTAGTACCATAGACCACATACATACGCTGCGGCAGATTATACAGAAGACCGAAGAGTACAATCAGCCACTATGCTTGGCGTTTGTGGACTATGAGAAGGCCTTTGATTCAGTCGAAACCTGGGCTGTGCTACAGTCTCTCCAGCGGTGCCAAATTGACCATCGATACATCGAGGTATTGAAGTGTCTGTATGAAAACGCCACCATGTCGGTTCGCCTCCAGGACCAGAACTCGAAACCTATCCAGTTGCAGCGAGGGGTGAGACAGGGAGACGTTATATCTCCGAAACTGTTCACCGCCGCCCTGGAAGATGTTTTTAAGCTTATGGACTGGGGTGGACTCGGCATCAATATCAACGGCGAGTACATATCCCACCTCCGATTCGCTGACGATATCGTGGTCATGGCTGAGACTATGGAAGACCTAAGCACAATGCTCGATGGCCTCAGTAAGGTCTCTCAACAAGTGGGTCTTAAAATGAACATGGACAAGACGCAAATAATGTTAAATGTCCGTGTCGCACCCACTCCTCTAAAGGTTGGAGACTCTACACTGGAAGTTGTTGACGAATATGTATACCTGGGACAAACAGTCCAGCTAGGCAGGTCCAACTTCAAGAAAGAGATCAATCGACGAATCCAACTCGGCTGGGCAGCGTTCGGGAAGCTTCGCAATATCTTCACGTCCCAAATACCGCAGTGTCTCAAGACTAAGGTCTTTGACCAGTGTGTGTTGCCAGTGATGACTTACGGAACTGAGACATGGTCGCTTACTATGGGCCTCATAAGAAGGCTCAAGGTCACCCAAAGGGCAATGGAGCGTGCTATGCTCGGAGTTTCTCTGCGTGATCGAATCAGAAACGAGGAGATCCGCAGGAGAACTAAAGTAACCGACATAGCTCACAGAATCGCTAAACTGAAGTGGCAGTGGGCAGGGCACATAGCTCGTAGAACAGATGGCCGATGGGGCAGTAAAGTTCTCGAGTGGCGACCGCGCACCGGAAAACGTAGCGTAGGCAGGCCTCCCACGCGGTGGACCGATGACCTGGTGAAGGTTGCGGGAAGCCGATGGATGCGGGCAGCGCAGGACCGGTCGTCGTGGAAATCCTTGGGGGAGGCCTTTGTCCAGCAGTGGACGATTTGTGGCTGATATGATGACTGGAAGCCTGATATCCCCGTACTGGGTAATTACAGCAGCTCACTGCATAGCCCCAGCCGTCGTCAGAATCCTCTATGGCGACATGATTGTCCTTCCGACCCATGGATCCGCCTCCCATAGCGAGATCATAAAGAAATACCCCCATCCTCGGTACAAAATAACTCAAAGCACTGGAATTATCCAAGAATTTTTGTCGAACGATATAGGATTGCTATTAGTTGAGAAGGTCGACCTTCAATATTATGGAAAACTCTCCGCAGTCGATTATAAGACTTTGGTGGGTGCACCAGTGACATATGCAGGTCTTGGAATCACTTTTCGTGAAAACTTTAGCTTGCAACAGTCAATGGCCTTAAACGAAGATCAAAAAAGAAAAAGGCAGATTGGACAAGCAGTAGTAATACCTTGCAAGACGTACATCGAATACGAAGTGTTTCCCTCTATATGTTTGGCGTCTAAATGCTCTAATAGACATCAGACGATAGCTCGAGGCGATTCTGGGGGGCCTGCCCTAAGTGCGGGAAAAATTGTAGGTGTTGCCAGCACTGTGATCAAAAATAACGACAGAAGGTTTACGGCGGTTAGTCCGTTTTTGGAGTGGATTGATAGGGTGATGAAGGAAGAAGAAAATAATTAGACTTTGTAAATGTGGTTGATATATTGGTATGGGAAAAATTGAAAACAGAGAGAATCAAAACAAAAAGTTGCTATGATGGTCACAGATTTGACCATCATAGATTTGCAAATGCAGAAGAGAACAAGAAAATAGGCAGAAAGAAATACAAAAAAATTTTGATAGTGCAAAGAGATACAGTTACCAAACATGATATAATTATGAAAAAAAATAAAAATTGAACGGCTCCATGGATTTTAGCTTGAGAGGTGTCGTTATATTGGTATTTACTGTGAGAGTGACACTGGGTAGGTATATCAAATTAAAAAACAAAGTGTTAGTTGGTTTAAACATTGTAACCGAACAATTACAAATTAACTTTTTTGCACAGAGATGGTCGAGGGCGTGGGAAATGACATAATTTAAGATTAATCTAATTAGCATATCCTGGCATAGTTTCCGAGGGATCTGGGGAAATATCATTTCCACGTTAGCGCATGTCAGCGTAGTCGCAACAAAGCAACGGATTGAAGTGTTCTTTTTTAGGTAATGAATTGATTGAGGGGATGGGAAGTGGCATAGACTGCTAATCAGAATAACCCGATATAGTTCCCGAGGGATCTGAAGAAAACTCATGTCCATGCTCGCATGCCGCTTGCGGCTCTCGCACCACTCAGGGTGAAAGACAACCATAAAAACGATAACCTCTTCATCATATCAGCTCATGTTACGTCCCCACTGAGCGGCTCGAGCCTACCCTGAATTAGGGCGATCAGGCCTTAGTCGACCACGCGGACCAACTTTACACACAACCTTCGAGTTTCTTTGCAGGTTTGTGCAGGTTTCCTCACGAATTATGGTATCCGATTGTAAATAATGGATCTTTTTATAAAATAACTTCTTGTTTTCTAATTATTAGTACTAGGATTTGTACAGACGGACAGCGGCAGCCGAGGACGGAGAAGTAGTCGACTGTTTTATACACAAGGGTATAAATTAAATAATAAGGGGAAAAAGTTTCTTCGTATTTTGTAACTAGGTTTGTGGGGGATGCCCAAGTTTCACAGTGGACCAAAATGGGATGATGATGACTAGTTCAACTGTCTAAAGGTTGGCTTGTTAGCGACACGCCTATATGTACAACTTCCTTAATCATGGTATCTTTTTTTTTCTCTTATGTTGTGCAATAAAGTGTTTTCAATCAATCAATCAAACTGTCTAGTGCCGCGCGAAGTGGAGTCAGTGGGGGTTCAACAGAGAACCTACCAACCAACGGGGGTGATTATGATACTGATGATCAGCATGGCGAGGACGTTCTCCCACGCAACGCGTTAGATAAAGCGTTCGTTCCGTTCTAAAACCCTAATGAAAGATACAAACTGTTTCGTTAGGAGGGCAGGGGGAGGGTTGTGTCCAGCAGGAAACGTCTGCCGGTGAATGATGACGAAGGTCACCTACCTGACAGGTGTCCTTAGACAGAGTACGGTCGCCGTAGCAAAGCTGCGTGCTTTCATTGAATCCAGTCACCAGGTTTCGAGATGGGGGGAATTTCTCAACACACTCTTGTGTGGTGAACTTTGTAAGTGTTACCTGAAAAAAGACATTATATCAGGACGTAACAAAATGGGTGTACAACTGGTTCCACTCATCGTACTGAACCACTTTCCCTAAAGACCAACTACTCCCAACCCATGCTCACATCGCGAAAAGGATTTTGGACTTCACATCCAAAACGTATCTTGAAGCTAAATTATTTGTTTGCATGGGAAATATTTTAAAGTGACAATTTCTTTAGGCGCGTTGGGCATTTTTCATTTTTTTTTATTCAATATTGATAAGCCCATCTCACCTGATGATAAGCAACGATGATGCCGAAAATGGAAGGGGGCTTACCAAGATTCCCCAACGCAATGAGGGATCTGGCTATCGTATCTTCAAGCCGGAACACATCAATGCTGTTAGCAAAAATATATAAACAAAACTTGAAAAATATAAAAATGAATTGCTGTTCGTTAGTCTCGCTAAAACTCGAGAACGGCTGGACTGATTTGGCTAATTTTGGTATTGAATTATTTGTGGAAGTCCAGAGAAGGTTTAAAAGGTGAATAAATATGAAAACGCTCGGAATTAAATAAAAAAAAAATTAATATTGGTTGACTTCACACACAACCTTCGAGTTTTTATACATATACTTAAGTATATTTTTTTGCTGTTCGTTTGTCTCGCTAAAACTCGAGAACGGCTGGACCGATTTGGCTAATTTTGGTATTGAATTATTTGTGGAAGTCCAGAGAAGGTTTAAAAGGTGAGTAAATATGAAAATGCTCGGAATTAAATAGAAAAAATCGGAAAATAAAAATCTGTCAAAAAATAATTGGTTTTAGGGTAGGGTAGTGTAGTGTAGGTGTAGGGTAGTGTAGGGTAGGGTAGGGTTGGGTAGTGTAGTGTAGGGTTGGGTAGGGTAGTATAGTGTAGGGTAGTGTAGAGTAGTGTATGTAGGGTAGGTTAGGGTAGTGTAGTGTTGGGTAGGGTAGTGTAGTTTAGTGTATTGTAGTGTTGGGTAGGGTAGTGTAGTGTAGGGTAGGGTAGTGTAGTGTAGGGTAGTGTAGGGAAGGGTAGTGTACGAAAGGGTAGTGTAGAGTAGTGTATGAAGGTTAGGTTAGGGTAGTGTAGTGTAGAGTAGGGTAGTGTAGAGACGGGTAGTGTAGTGTAGTGTAGTGTAGGGTAGGGTAGTGTAGGGAAGGGTAGTGTAGGGTAGGGAAATGTAGTGTAGGTTAGGGCAGTGTAGTGTAGTGTAGGGTGGAACGAAGTTCGCCGGGACAGCTAGTACTTTATAAAAGGACGGCAAAGATACGGCAGACTAGGCTGTACGGTCATAGATACCTTTGCCTTTTCCGCGCTTTTAAAGCCTGAAAAAAGGACGGCAAAGATACGGCAGACTAGGCTGTATGGTCATAGATACCTTTGCCTTTTCCGCGCTTTTAAAGCCTGAAAAAACGCGACTCCCTGTTACACATTTCCGTCACATGGGACACTTTTCCGTCCCATTTCACGAAATCACTCCCACAAATTGCAGGAAAGCGAGAGCAAAGATGTTACACATGAAAAAAAAACTTTACCGCCTGTCGGCATATTGTGGGCGAATATGAGCTATTGGCTGCAGCCCAACTCTCCGCGAGGGTTTAGTAAGAGTCGACCAGGAGACATGAACTTGAGGATGGGCAGCAGCGTTCTTTCCGCCTACTGTGTCACCCTTCGCCTGCCACATAGCGACGTAGAGTGTGCTCTTACTTTCTGCAAGTTGTCTGCTGTCTTGGTGTCTTTGTGCGCGGTGACGCCCCAGCCGGAAGCGGAGGCCTTCCCGTAGTTCTCGCCGCCCACGTCCAGGCAGGCCGGCACAGCAAACTGATCCAGTTTTATCCTGATACATAGATAGATAGATAGATTAAAGATTTCTTCAAGGCAATATTTAAACGACTTCAAAAAAAGAAGAAGGTTTCTCAATTCGACCGTATATTTTTTAATGTGTGTTTGCATATAAATTCGTCGTTTATGAACCGATTTTAATGATTATTTTTTTGTTGGAAAGGAGATATCCCAAGAGTGGTACCATGATATGGAAACCAGGATCTGATGATGGAATCCCAGAGAAATCGAGAGGAACCTTTATTATTTTAACATTCCCAATAACAAATTGGTACACGCCTCTACCCGTTCGTATTTCATTTCTTTCTCACTTACTGGTTTGTTGGCAGAAAACTCTTACAGAGTTAAGCATACCAATTGTAAATCTCATGTTTTTTTTTACTTATGTATTTCTCATAATTACTGTGAACAATAAGCAATTAATAAATAAATAAACCTTCAAAAATCGTAGTGGCGACTAGTGCGTTTAAAGTCGTTTTTTTTGTTTAAAATTATACAATATACAGGGATACACAAAAAGTTAACAAAACCTTCTTATATCTATGCTTAAGTGTAAAAAAACCGACCAAATGCGAGTGGGACTAGCACTCCGAGGGTTCCGTACCACCACACCTCTCCACACAACTACATAGTATAATGACAATGATACCTGTTCACATTTTAAACAAAAGACATCAACGCGAGCGACAAAAATATGCTTTTATTGTCATTCAGTTCGGACTCCTTAGCGCGAGTGCGACTCGCACTTGATCAATTTTTATTATTTATTGTTTTACTTGAGTATTAGCACTGTAATCACACCGAGTTTCACGTTTGTATGTATTAGCATTTTTACGATAGAGCTAAATAAAAAATACTTCTAAAGACCTATTAAAAAAACACGTTTTTTGTATGGAGGGAGAGCTCGTTATTTTTTCACTTTTTCTAATTTTTAGTATTTGGTGTTATAGCGGCAACAGAAATACATATTCTGGGAAAATTTTAACAGTCTACCTATTAAGGTTCATGAAATACAGCCCGCTGACGGACAGACAGACGGACAGACAGCGGATGCTTACTAATAGGGTCCCGTTGGTACCCCTTTGGGTTTACGGAACTCTAAAAAGGGGTAGATACATGAAATTGTGCCGTAGCTGAGAAATGTCTAACTATGTACAGAGGCCAGCACATCAAGGTAAACACTTTGGACTTTGTAGCATTCTTATGCCGTTCGCGTAGGGATCAGAATCGCACTACGCGTGTCTAGTTTGATGTGCTGGCCTCTGTACCTACAGCGCTGACATTCTGCCGGTGGTGCCGGAAGATACTGTTAGGCATGGCATGGCCTGGTAATGATTAACAAAGGAATAAAAATACGAGTGTGCTTTAGACCACACGACTGAAGTAAAATTCTTTAGCTCCATATACAGGATCTTAACAAAGGTACGCACTTTTTTTTAACTGGAGCATGTAGTCATGAAACTGAACAACTTTCCCCAAGAAACCCATGGTCAATTCGCTTTTGTTTTTTTAATTAAAATTATTAAATTGCGCGGAATACGCCAGAATACGCCGCGGCGGCGTGGCGAGCCGGCGCGGTCATTGAACTTTGTCAATACGCGGATACCAGCTGGGAGTTGTATTCTGAGCAGTTGATAATTTAATTAAAAAATAATAAATGCGAATTGACCATGGATTTCTTGGGGAAAGTTGTTCAGTTTCATGAGTACAAGCTCCAGTTAAAAATAAGTGCATACCTTTGTTAAGACCCTATATATGTATGAAAGTAAATACTTAGTCTTCAGCAAAAAAATAAAATCTTTTTTGTCTTAGGGACGTATAGACAGTTTATGAAAAGAGTTTATCGAATATTTTTTATCATATATGATAGTTTTGATTGTTTTGACAACCGATGTTGTTGCCTTGGCAACCGATTTCGTTAGTAAACACAAATAAATAGTATCTCTCTTTCTATCTTCACTAATTTATATAATCCTCTCAACTTCCGTTCGCCTCGCCCGAACACACTTCCGTAACGCTCTCGTCACGCATCCACCAGCTTACTCCCTAAGTCAAGCGTGCGTAAAGAAGTTTTACTTCAATAAAAACTGACAGCACTAAAATCATTACATTTATAATATATTTGGACAGAGATATGCTATATATAAAGGGAGGTAGATAGGTTACATGCGTGCTAAAAGTGAAGCAAATAAATGATGCCAATTGGCATCTCCTTTGTTAGTAGCATTCGGTGTGACGGAAGCGAACTCCCTATAACATTGTGTGTGTAAATGGGTTCGATTTTCAAATGTTGTTTGTTAGTGCATAACCCATTTATGGTAACAAATATCTGTATTTGGGCCATATTGTAAGCAAAGTTGTAAAACAAACGTTTTTCAGTTTAATAAAAAGTATAGTCACCTCAAAACATGTGTCCTAAATTTTGTAACACCCTGTATATGATTGAAACTCACTGATTGTCAGTCTCCAACAGCGCTATGTCGTTGTACTTCGCCGGCGATTTGTACAACGGATGTTTGATTATGTTCTTTATTTTGTACACCTGCGAGCTGGCAACACTGTCGGAGCGCTTCAGAGCACCGACGATGGCGTACGAGACGTTTCCGCTTGAAAAGAAAACGAATTTATATGTAAATCATTAATTAAACATTATTTAAGGCCTGAAAAAACACCAATATTCCTATTCAAAGACAAAAAAATATTTATTAACCTATAAGTAAAACTTAAAACTTACTTTTCTCTGTCGAAAGTGCAATGTCCAGCCGTCAGTATGAACTTGTCACTGATGAGTGTTCCACCGCAAATCCACTTGGCTGCCTCGGCTGTATCGCCAAATCCGAGGAGAATCTGTTGGATATAGTTCATTATTGAGCTCATTACCAGAATGGGTTTAACTAATAGTTGCATTTACTTCGACCGTTTTCGTTCTACAGAAGGCACTTTAGGCCGACGGTGTCGGTTGCTATCACAAGGTTGCAGTCTTTGTGTCAAAGACCTTATCATATCAGCTCATATAAGCCCCCACCGAGGGGCTCGAGCCTACCCTGAATTAGGGCGATCGGGCCTTAGTCGACCACGCGGGCCCAGTGCGGGTTGAATGACTTTACACTTTGCCTTTGACTTTCTTCGCAGGCGTGTGCAGGTCTCCTCAGAACTACGAAATGCTGTATTTTAGTGCTTGTTATCGGTCTGCGCTGCAGTTCTCCCTTTCTCGCTGTATACGGAAAGGTTTGGGGGAGGGAGACAGGAACATTTTATTCAAATAACTATTCTTTAAACCGCGATTCCTCTTAAAGGTAGGATTGCTAGTCAGAGAAGTCAACCAGTTACTATTGAGGTCGGCTTTCCCGCAAACTCAAAGTCATTAGTCTTTCTTACACTTTGCCCATACTCGTGAGGGGTGTTTCCTTAATAGCAAGGATACCAAGAATGTACAATATGATGAAGACACGAGATGAATCAAACATAATTGGTCCTCGTGTGTGAAGTGTGGCCATACCTTACCGCGGTATGGATTGTTTATCATCATCATCATAAG
The DNA here is from genome assembly GCA_947284805.1 of Coleophora flavipennella. NCBI lineage: Eukaryota > Metazoa > Arthropoda > Insecta > Lepidoptera > Coleophoridae > Coleophora > Coleophora flavipennella. The sequence continues at coordinate 56,297,600 of OX369308.1, read as the reverse complement.
AGAACAAAACAAGTGAAGGTTTTAGAGTAAGGTTGGAGCGTTTTTGCATTTGTTAGTGTACGATGTTTGTCCGAGGCTAACTTTGAACGCCTTATCCGATTGTTAGAATGTGCATATGATTGTTAAGTGCACGCGAGGGCCGACTGGGGGCGCACTCCTAGTTATTTTATAATAACAGCTCATATACGTCCCCACCGAGGGGCTCGAGCCTACCCTGAATCAGGGCGATTAGGCCTTAGTCGACCACGCGGGCCCAGTGCGGGTTGGTCGACTTCACACACAACCTTCGAGTTTCTTCGCAGGCGTGTGCAAGTTTCCTCACGATGTTTTCCTTCACCGTTAAAGCAATCGGTGAGTATATGTACGTAAGTTTCGAAAAACTTATTGGTACATTGACCCTCCGGATTTGAACCCGGCATCTCTGGTTAGGAGGACCGAGTCGTTACCGGTTGAGCTACTGTACAGGATATGATCTTGTACAGGAATGCAATGTCAATGTGTCAGTGAGTGTCCCAGTGGTGGTCCCAAATAAAATGCAATTGTCTTGTCAGATGGATCTCTAATTGAACACTGATTTAAATACTAATAAAATTATGCTACGTTGTCGTGTGTCAATGCACTCTTAACTGGGTCGCGGGCAAAGTACACAGTACAAGCGCGACTGCTTCCAAATCTTAACAAAATAATATAAAAATAAATTACATGTACGTATGTAATTCGTACATCGACGCTTTTAGTAGTTATAAAATTTTCCTAGTTATAAAACTTATAAATGAACAAGTTAAGTTGTTTTGCTTATGTCACACTGTAAAGTATCTGCAAAACAGTTGAAGATAGAAACCTGTATCAAGAGAGTAATAACATCCCGGATAAAAGATTTGTGTAGCATTTTTCACTATAAACACGGAGAAAGCGAGCGGAGATCTCGCAACACAAAATTTCATACGAAAACAGCATAATACTTAGCCGAAACGCGCGATGGGGGCCTAATCTAGAAAGCCGTCTAGCGATATTATATACACTAATCATTAAATCGTCAACTAGTTATCTACTTTTTAAACATCTGTTCGACGCCAGATGCATGATTTTACTATGCCAGATGTCTAATTTCATCAAAGAATTATTTTCGGAAAACCTAAAAAATTTTTGGTACAAGTTTTTATTATTACACGAGCTGTCCCGGTGAACTTCGTTCCACCTTACACTACACAACCCTACCCTACACTACACTACCCTACACTACCCTACCATAAACTACACTACACTACCCTGCCCTACACTAAAACATTCTCCCGACAGTAAAGAACTCAACAAAAAAAGAATTAGCGAAATCGGAAAATATATAGTTGCCACGCGATATACATATTTATGCAAAATTTTCGCTCAATCGGAAACCGGGAAGTAGGTCAAATTTAACTTGAGAGATTCCACCAGAACAAACATATTATGTACATTGCAAGTTATATAAAGCTCATAATATCTTTATAAACAAAATATCGCAAGCACGACCGCCTCCGTAGCTCAGAGGCAAAGTTCACTGGCTTTACACAGGAGGTCGCGGGTTCGATTCCCGGTGGGGTCAATTGTAAGACTCGGTTTGGTTGGTGGTAGGGAATTTTCTAAGCCCGCCTGGCTAGCTACCACCATCTTATCTAAGTCTTGCCGCCAAATATCAATGTTGATATCATTGGTGTGTCCCGGCATGAAAATAAGATAGCCAGTTCCCCATTGCGTTGGGGAATCTTGGTAAGCCCGCTTCCATCTTCGGCAACATCGTCACTTACCACCAGGTGAGATGTTGTCAAGGGTTTACCAATTGTGAATAAAAAAAAAAATAAAAAAAAACGACAAAAAGACTTGGAGCCAACCACGTTCTAGAACGCAACCAGATCGCTGAACAGTTCAGTCTACCTACACGTCTACACTGACACTTGCTAGGCCCTGCACGACTCAGTTTGTTGGCAAGCGACTCAGTTGCATAAATTCATCTCTGCTTCCTTTTTAATATAACTGACCCTGTTTAACGTACTGTTAGACGAGGTTTCACGGAGCTTGTTTTAAAAAAACTTTATTGTTCAAAAACTAGATTTTAATTATAAAAATTCACAAATAAATCGATTTTTACAAAATGTGTGAGGAAGGACTGAATTGCGCGGCGGTCGGGGCAGGACTGGCTAGGAAGGAAGGTTTCGTCATACAGGCTTATGGAAAATGATGATTAGGCAAATGGAAGATGCATCTATGCGAATATATATACAAAGGAAAGATATAACAGCCCCCCGCGGAGGACTAAACTTACGCCTTTAAAAGCGAAGTTTATGGATAGGATGTTTATGGAGAATAAGACAGGAGAACTTTAGGACATTCGGATCCTGGGAGCTGGTACAGGATTTTCGCGCTCTGCGAGTTCAATGTCTGTCTCATTAACTTTGTTTCGTTTAATACACTTCTTGACAGAACCACCTTTAGTAATCAGTAAATACAGTATTACACAGGCTATAATAAAATTAAATATTATCATTGAAATGGGATATCCAGAGTGGTATCTCAATAGAAATGGTTCGGGTTCTCTTTCGATTTTGTCCAAATTGTCAAAAATAATATTTGATGTTTTACTAAATTCTTTAAGTTTGTCCAAATTTACATTAGAAATATTAACTGGTTTTATAAGGGGAGAAAACGTCCTAAATTTAGATAAATTGCAACACGAGTCATTTATGAGATTGAACTCTGAATGTACTAAATTAAGGCTTAAACTAGGTTCATATTTGGCAACTAACATAATATCCTTATAATATGCTACACAATGATTTTTTAATTCTAAAATACCAGTACCTAACAATTTTATTTCCTTTAAATCGTCCTTGTTACAGTCTATTGCTATTTTGGATTGGTCAGATTGAACAAAAATCCATCTATTTCCTTTAAGCTTCTGCCAAATATCAATTTTACCATACAAAAATTTTGTATTACATAACTTGGGTAATGAGGTGACGACCTTGGCAATGATCTCGGTCTCACAGCTAGGGTTATTTGCAGTAGAGTACATGTTCTGATTATTACATATGAACAGCTGATTAGCGATTTGTTTACAAGAGCTCAAGTCTGTTATGGTATAATAAGTGGCCTTATCTTTACTTATGGCTATAAAGTTACTAGATGGGACAATCATCACAAATGAGTTGGGGTTTGCTAAATCTAATGGAATCGGTACTGGAATATTTTTATATAAATTATATTCCATGTGATGAACTAGTGGAATTTTGACAACAAATACAATTTTTCCATCTGAATAATAACAAATTATCTCCGACATAGAGATTAAGGGATGTATATTTTCTAAATCTATTGTTATAGGGAACTCCTTATAAGTAGGTAGGTATCTTACATTACTAACTAACTCTTCATAGAGCTGCCTCGGAGATATTATTGAAGGATGCAAGGTATGACTTTTAGTAAACAATATAGCGTTAACTAAGTCTTCGACCTTAAATGACAAGGTAAGTAAGTTAGATTCTAAGATATTTAACATTTGATTAATACTAGTTCTAACACTAATTTCATTTGTTATCACACTAAGATTCTTAAGATTTAAAGACAATTGATCAACGGCGCTATTCAATCGTGCCTCATTTACATTAATTATATTTATAGTTTCATTAAAGTTTGCTATTGCCGAGTTTGCTAGTAAAATATTTTGTTTTAATAAAGAGGCTAGATTTTTATTATTCTTATCTAGTATTTGAATAGCGCTGTTGTATTTGATAGCATCATCCTCGTCCATGGTTCCAAATATGTGTTTAAAAATTGTACCTATGCCAGAGAACCACGCGGCTCTTCTAGTACGAGATGAGATTAGATGAGATAGGGTGTCATATTCTTTAATAATGTCATTAAATCGTGCCACAAGTGGTTCTAAGACGTTATGGCATTCAGAGTCAGGAATAACAGTGTTCTTCTGACACAGGAACCGAGATGTGCCGATTACACTTTTTATGTTATCTATATGGGGCTTAATATAAGATATATCTACAGGGATAACTACACTAAAATAATCATTAACTAGCTTAGTATGTCCTACGGGGTCAAAGTAGATACCGGGGCTACTTTGAATCGGTGTGACGTACTGCCCATTGGTTTGCGTTACTACTATGGTGCAGCTGAAAAGATAAAGTTAATATTATAATAATATTAAGAGGCGGGTTTGACTTCATCGAAATGATGTTTAACGTGTCTCCTGTTTATAAGTAGTGTTAGGGTGTTGTTAGGGTGAACCTTTACTATCTTAAATGGTCCTTTCCATACAGGAGACAGTGCTTTTCTTAGACGGAGATGATTTTTAATATAGACGAGGTCACCGACTTTGTATTTGACAGGTCGTGTCCGTTGATCATAATATTGTTTAGACCTTTCTTTCGACTTGTTTATGTTTTCAATCGCCTTGTCTCGAGATAGCTTAAGGCGATGATGAAGCATTTTTACGTACTCGGGATAAGTGAGGTCTGGGCGTAGTTCATAGACTGAATCGGGTATGAATGGTTTATGCCCGAAAATAAGTTCGTAAGGGGTAAACTGTGTTGTTGTGTGGATAGTGCTATTATAGGCAAGCATGGCGGTGTAGACATATTTATGCCAGTCGGTTTGGTTTTCATTTACATAGGACTTGAGATACTCTTTTAGAGTAGAGTGACTACGTTCTAAAGCGCCTTGTGATTGTGGATGGTAGGGTGTTGACCAAATATTTTTTATTTTTAGAAATTCACAGACCTTTTTGAATAGGTCTGCTGTGAAATTGGTGCCTTGGTCGGAATTGATGTATTTGGGTATACCAAATACGGTGATAAAGTGGACTAGACACTCACATGTTTCCTCAGCTGTTGCATTGGATATTGGGTAGGCATGTGAGAATTTGGTCAGGTCGTCTTGAAGAGTGAGGATGAACTTAAGTTTAGCGGTGCCGGCTTCTGGTAGTGGACCCACTATATCAAGACTGATACGCTCAAAGGGGCGTGTCGATGTGGAAGTTATTTGCATAGGAGCTTTATTTATTTGACGAAACGCTTTGTTAGTTTGGCAAAGAGAGCATTCTTTAACAAATCTCTCGATATCTGAACGCATGTTTTTCCAATAATATTTTTCTTTTATCCTGTTGTACATGCGTGTAGACCCTAGATGTCCAGCTATTGGGATATCATGGTTTTCCTTCATGATTTTGATTGTCTCGCTTAGGGTAGGATATACAATAGTGTTGTGATATATATTTATTCTTATACCAGTATTGTTGAAAAGGTATAGCAGAATATTGTAGATTTTCAGGAATGTTGGATTTTCGAATGAGTTTTTGAAGTCAGATATCGCTATTTCTTCGATATCGGCTGTAACTATAAGTTCATTCCTTAAGTTTTTCAGGGATTGAAAAATATCTTGATATGTGCATTGGTCGAAGTAGTGTACCTTTGTGAAAAGGAAGTAGTATTTCCTTTCACCTGTGTTTAGGAGTTTGAAGGAGTGAAGGTTTCGCTCTTCGTCCAGAAGGTCTTGGATGTCACTGCTATTACTGAGAATAGTTTCTACATACGGATTGGATTCGTCAAGGTCAATTGATGTGGGGATTATTACAATTTTTGAGTTAGTCTTATGGATGTCTTCATTAAATTGCTGAATGTTTACATTTGATTGGAATTTCTTATCACATATGGATTTCAGGCATTGACTATAGGTTTCGTTATCGTTAACGCATTGTAGAGGATCTATTTGAGTAGGATTACGATTTGGACTTGGTGTAGGGTTTTGATTGGAGTTAGGATCATGACCTTGTGATGGTGAAGGGTTCACGACGTGACGAGGGATTATGTTAGGAATCGGATCAGGATTCGTCACGGGAATGTCAGGGATAGTACTTGGCCCTGGGGTTGGATCTTTGTAAGGATCTGGGTTAAGATCTGCAGTTAAATCGAATCCGCTTAAGGGGTCACTTTCATCTTCGAGATCACAAGCGAGAGGGTTTAGGTCAGGGAAAAGATCTTCATTGATAGTAATTTCTTCGGGATTTTGGGTTATACCTTGAGACTCATCCTCAGGCGTAATGGATATTGGGTTGACAGGATATCTAGAGAGTGCGTCGGCAGCACAGTTTAATTTGCCCTTGCGATAGACTATTTCGTAGTCGTATTCTTCGAGATCACAACGCCAACGTTGGAGTTTTGAGCTTGGATCTGTATGATTCATAAGGTACTTGAGTGGCCTATGATCGGTTACAATTTGAAACTTTTTACCAAAAAGATATGGTCTGAACGTTTTGCACCCGAAGACAATAGCTAACAGTTCTTTTTCTGTCGTACTATAATTACATTGAGACTTGTTTAGTGTAGTTGATGCATAGGCAATGGGATGCTCATTTTTTTGAGAACCTTGAGAGAGAATTGCAGAGATAGCGTAGTTAGATGCATCACATGTGAGAATGAAAGGTTGTGTATAATCTGGGTATGCCAAGACCGGGGCAGAGATTAGTTTCTGCTTTAATGTTTCGAATGCGAGCTGCTGCTCATTGTCCCAGATATACGGCGCGTCTTTCTTTAGAAGATTTGATAAGGGTTTGGATATCTTTGAGCAATCTGGGATAAAACGGCGATAGTAGTTTACAAGACCTAGAAAAGCCCTAATGGCTTTGGTAGAAGTTGGGACTGGGAAGTCATTGACGGCCTTGACCTTGTCAGGGTTCGGTTTTACTCCTTCATTACTGATTTTATGTCCCAAGTATGAGACTTCCTTGCAAAAGAACTCACACTTGTCGGGTTGAAGTTTGAGGTTATAACCTCGAAGTCTATCAAACACATCATTGAGGTCTTTAATGTGCCTTTTAAGATCATAAGAGTAGATAACAATGTCATCAAGATAGACAAAGCATTTAATGCCGGTTAGGCCAGAGAGACAGGTGTTCATAAGTCTTTGAAAGGTAGCCGGGGCGTTCTTGAGCCCAAATGGCATGCGATTGAATTGGAAATGGCCTTGAGGCACAGAGAAGGCTGTTTTCTCAGCATCTTCTTTGGAAACTAAAACCTGATGGAAGCCAGAGGCTAAATCTAACGTAGAGAAATACTTGCTTTTCCCTAACTGGTCGAGGATTTCTGATATCTGAGGAATGGGGTATGTTTCCCCGATAGTGACATCATTTAATTTGCGGTAGTCTATCACTACACGCCATTTACGCTCACCGGATGCGTCTAGTTTTTTGGGAACCACCCAGATTGGCGATGACCAGGGAGACACAGATGGAACAATGATCTTTTGTTCAAGCATTTTGTTAATTTGTTTTTCCACTTCTGGTTTGTGGCATTCTGGGAATCGGTAGGTTTTCGTATGAATAGGAGTATCACTTGAGGTTCTTATCTTGTGTTGGATTTTAGAAGTATAAGTCAGTGGTTCACCTGGTAAGTGAAATATGTCTGCATATTTAGAGCAGAGTTCGATAAGGGCATCTGCTTCTTCCTTGTTCAGGTTAGATGTCCTTAGTTGGCGCAAGACTTCATTTGTCCTATCAGTAGCATTTGCGCAGCAATAGGGTTCTTTACTCAAGGGAATAGCAGTAGAACTAAGAGGTTCCAGTTGGAGCCTTAGGTCCGAACTAACAGAGATAGGTTTATCGGATGTGTTTACTAGTGTTATATTTACTCGGTTATTAGGTTTTACCTTGGTAATACAATTTGCCACTAGAAGTTCTTCAGAGATATGTTGGTCAGTTATTATACCTTCTTTAAGCTCAGGATTGGTAACTGTACATTCTATTACTGTTTCAGTTCGAGGAGGGATGGTATAGACTGGCTCACTGTGTTTCATTTTGATTACAACATTGCGGATTTGCAAGCTATTGCGATTATAGTCAATTTTGCAGTCTAGGTCGTTCAGGAGGTCGCTCCCTATAATACCGTCATAAAAAAGGTTGATTTCTTTTACAACATGGAATTTGTACGAGATATCGGGCTCGGAATTTGGAAATAGGTTAAGTCTAAATTGACCTTGAGTGGAGACAGTACTACCATCTGTACTAATGCCCTTTAGTTGAATTTTTTCCTTTCCTAGTTTGGGCATATGTTTAATGGATTCTTCTTTCAGAAGGCTCACGCATGAACCAGTGTCAACTAATAGACTCAGGGGTCTGTCAGAGACGTTCGTTTTCAACTGTACGTGGGGTAAGTATCTTTTGTTAGAATTAGAGGATATCTCATAGATTTTGATGTCTATTGCATTTGAGGGATTTATAGGTTTAGAAGTCTCACGTTTAGTCTGGGTCTTTGATTTGGTAGACATACTTTCTTTTTGGGACTGGTTACCCTGTTGGTAAGTATGTGTGGATTCAGAGGACAGACTATCAGTTTGGGGCTGGCTACCCTGTTGGCAAGTCTGTATGGAAACAGAGGAAAGACCGTCGGTTTGGGGCTGGTTACCCTGTCGGTTGGCCTTATTGGATTTAGAAGGAAGACCGTCAGTTTGGGGCTGGTTACCCTGTCGGTTGGCCTTGTTGGATTTAGAAGGAAGACCGTCAGTTTGGGGCTGGTTACCCTGTCGGTTGGTCTTATTGGATTCAGAGGAAGGGCCGTCGGTTTGGGGCTGGATACCCTGTTGGTTGGCCTTTTTGGATTTACTGACGCCGACTTGTGCTAATGGATGCCTCGGGCGGCGTCTGATCGAGACATTTGGTAGTTTAAATTACTCTGAGAGGGCTCATCATCACAGGATTCGACTTGGTATGGGGTTTCGTTATCAATTTCCTCAACATGATGCATGGACCTAGGTTTTGAGAAGTTAGGACGATTGTTTTGCCTCGGTGCAAAGTTTTGTTGTCTCTGTCTGTTATTGTATTCGCGTTTTCGACAATTCTCAATAGTATGTCCAAAGATTTTACAGTACCTACATGAAACTGTATTTCCACTGCTATTAGGATTCACGGGGTTAGTGATCGCGAGTTGTTGAGATGTGTGGATAGAGGGTTTGTATGTGTGGTCCCTAGGACGAGGGCGATCACTACCACTAGGAGTAGACCTATGGTAAGCATTTTGATTTAGCTTGTCTTCAGAGACAGCAAAGTTGATGGCTTCATTAAGAGTTTCTGGGTCTCTGCACCTTACAATAGTAGACAGTTTAGAATGGAGGCCCATTACAAATGTATGCAGGGCTAGGTCCTGCATAGCGGCGACCCTGCCAGCCAATTCGCCTTTCTTTTTAGTAGGTATTGAAACATTGATTTCTGTTAAAAGTTTACTTAGACAAGACTCGACACGTAATGCGAATTGGTTGACGGGCTCATGGCTACCTTGTTTACATTCTTGCAATTCTGTTAAAAGATAAGTGTAGTGCTTCTTTTCTCCGAAATGATCTTTCAGAAATTCTTCTAATTGTGCCCAATTTTCAAAATCTTTTATAGAGCAAGCAGCTTCTGCTCTGCCTTCAAGTTGACTTAGAATGTATTTAAATAATATGCCCTGCTGTGAAGCAGAGGATAGGTTGATTGCATTTTTACAGTTATTCAGAAAAGAGTTAAGCTTATCTCGGCTGCCATCGAATTTGTTAATAAATTTTACTAAAATATTTAAATCTATTGGTTCAATGTTCATATTTGTAGTTTCGTCCTTTGGCATTTTACAATCTTAGAAGCTCAGTTAGATAGAATAAACAGAATGTAGACGGCGGAGTGACACTTGATACGTCTTCACTTGAATACAGCGCTGCGGGCGGGCTTATCGCGCAGGTGTTTAGTTAACGCGCACTGTTCGAGATAACGGTTCGGAGTAATGCACTGCTTAACACTGTGTTAGGCGGAGTTGAGAGTTATGAGTTCACTTAATTTCTTCCTTTTATAAGTTGAGATTGACTTACAAAATTGCAAGGAGTTTCGGTCCCATGGTAGAAGTAGAAGAAGGTGACTGACCACACCTTGGAGACAGGATTTGACGGAGATTTGAATGAGTCCTGGATTTTGAAGATCTTGAGATTGGATTATGGAATTAGCCGCACTTTTTATTTTGATTTATGCACTTTTTATTTTGATTTATGCACTTTTTATTTTTATTTATGCACTTTTTACTTCACTTCACACACTGAGGCGATCCGAGGACCTGTTAGATCCCTTTACGCTAGCCACCAAATGTTAGACGAGGTTTCACGGAGCTTGTTTTAAAAAAACTTTATTGTTCAAAAACTAGATTTTAATTATAAAAATTCACAAATAAATCGATTTTTACAAAATGTGTGAGGAAGGACTGAATTGCGCGGCGGTCGGGGCAGGACTGGCTAGGAAGGAAGGTTTCGTCATACAGGCTTATGGAAAATGATGATTAGGCAAATGGAAGATGCATCTATGCGAATATATATACAAAGGAAAGATATAACAGTACTCACCATATGAGGGAACTCCCTCCTAGCTGCATCCACGCCACCCACAATCAGCTCGTCAGCATTGTGGCCGCAGTGGTCAGCCCTAGACATTTGCCCGGTCAAGGCCACTCCTTTTTCGCAGGGATACACTAAGTTTTCTTGGTATTCTAGGCATTCTGGAAAAATATTGCTTTAGTTTTTTTTTATTATTAATCACAATTGGTAAGCCCTTGGCATCATCTCACCTGATGGTAAGTGACGACGATGCCGAAGATGGAAGAGGGCTTACCAAGATTCCCCAACGTAATGAAGAACTGGCTATCTTATCTTCAAGCCGGAACACATCAATGTTGTTAACACTGATGTTTGGCGGCAAGACTTAGATAAGATGGTGGTAGCTAGCCAGGCGGACTTAGAAAATGCCCTACCACCAACCAAACCGAGTTTTACAAGTTGTCCCCACCGGGAATCGAACTCGCGACCTCCTAGTGTGAAGCGAATGGGCTAACCATTACGCCACGGAGGCGGTTAAAAGGCGGTCGTTGGTTCGTGCGAGGGTTCCATACAGCCACATAACTAGATAAGCGAGTACCTACAACAATTACACCTCCTACACGGGATCCTTAGCTTGAGTACGACTCACACTTGGCCGGCTTTCATAATTTATTATTTTACTTTGGGGTTTGTATCTAATAAGTTTGGCCAAGTTTGACGTCTTGCCGATGTATTACCGTTTTACCATAGAACAACAACAAGAAAAACCTTGATAATCACTATTCTTCTAAGGGTTACGTAGTAACTATTATGTTCATCTGTAGTATGTGGGTCCTTAATTCACCATTCTCTATCTGTAGTATGTGGGTCCTTAATTCACCATTCTCTATCTGTAGTATGTGGGTCCTTAATTTCCTTACTATTTGTTATTTTATTATTTGTTAATTTGTTTCATATCAGCCGAAGGTAGGCCGAAGGACGTCTACTGCTGGACAAAGGCCTCACCCAAGAATTTCCACGACAGCCGGTTCTGCGCTGCTCGCATCCAGCGGCTTTCGGCGACCTTCACCAGGTCATCGGTCTAACGAGTAGGAGGCCTGCCTACACTACGTTTTCCGATGTGCAGTCGCCACTCGAAAACTTTACTGCCCCAACGGCCATCTGTGGATATTTCAACCCTCTACCTATTACGATTCCAAAGACACAACTCTGGACATACGACAGAATGGACAGACGTGCGGACGGATGGGATGACGTAGGCTTAGTAATAGAGTCTGGTTGCCTTTGAGTATGGAACCCTAAAAATTATGTTGTATATGTAGGTACAATTTAAAATGATTTTCACATATGGTGCGTTCTAATTCATAAAAAAAAACCGGCCAAGTGCGAGTCGGATTAGCACTCCCAGGGGTTCCGTACCATCATATCGCTCTACACAACTACATAGTATAATGAAAATGATACCAATTTACATTACAAGCAAAAGACATCAACGCGAACGACAAAAATATACTTTTTTTGTCATTCAGTTCGGAGTTCCTTAGCACGAGTACGATTTACACTTGGCCGATTTTTAGTATCTGTTGTTTTTTTTTTCTTTTTTTATTCACAATTAGTAAGGGATTTACTTGAGTATTAGAACTATAATTACACTAAGTTTCACGCTTGTATGTATTACCGTTTTAACGATAGATCTAAAGCAAATATACTTCTAAGACCTGTAAACAACACGTGTTTACAGGTCTTAGCCCTCCTTATTTTTTTAAATTTTTAGCATTTGTTGTTAAAGCGGCAACAGAAATACACATTATGTGAAAATTTGAACTGTCCACCTAGTTCATGAAATACAACTCGCTGACAGACAGACAGACAGCACAGGCTTAGTAACAGGGTCCCGTTGGTCACCTGTTCGGTTTACGGAACCCTAAAAAGTAGCATATAGGCTAATCTGTCTACCTACCAAATTTCATCCAGATCCGTTCAGCTGTTGTGGCGTGATTAAATAAATAACAAACATCCATGAATTTTCATTTCCTCTTTTCCCTTCTCCTAAGTGTTCCTCGCCGCGGTTTTTTTAATTTTACAGAAACACCGTCAATAGAAGCATCTGGCTGCATGAGATTTAGGAGCGTGCTAAGTGGAGGGCAGGCCTGCTTCGCATTGGACGTCTTGATGACGTCTTCCTAACCGCCTTCGTGGCGTAATGGTTGAGACCATTAGCTTCACATTAGGAGGTCGCGAATTAGATTCCCGGCGGGTTCTCACTTTATAAATAAATATTCTGGGACGAACCACACATGGTCATCTGGCCCCAAAGTAGGATTCCCTGTGTTATGGGAACCAGAGACTGATATACAACTTATATATACGTTTAAATACATACATAAGCATTATTATTTATTATATCAGCTCATATACGTCCCCACCGAGGGGCTCGAGCCTACCCTGAATCAGGGCGATTAGGCCTTAGTCGACCACGCGGGCCCAGTGCGGGTTGGTCGACTTCACACACAACCTTCGAGTTTCTTCGCAGGCCTGAGCAGGTTTCCTCACGATGTTTTCCTTCACCGTTAAAGCAATCGGTAATGATATGTACGTAAGTTTTGAAAAACTCATTGGTACATTGGCCGTCCAGATTTGAACTCGGTACCTCTGGTTAGAAGGACCGAGTCGTTACCGGTTGAGCCACCGACGCTACATAAGCATATCTCTGCATATATAGATATTTAACACCCAGACTCAGAGCAAACAAATCTGCTCATCACACAAATGTTTGCCCTGGGTGGGGATCGAACCCACAACCCTCTGATCAGTAGTCAAGAGCACTAACCACTGAGCCACCGAGTCAGTCACTCGGTATGATTGGTGAAAGGGCATTTTCTAAGCACGCCTGGCTAGCTACCACCATCCTAACAAAGTCTTTCCACCAATCATCAATGTTAACAGCGTTGATGTAAAATGTTCCGGCTAGTAGAAAGCCAGTTCCCCATTGCGCTGGGGAATCTTGGTAAGCCCGTTTACATCTTCGGCATCATCTTCCCTTACCAACAGGTGAGATGATGCCAAGGGCTTACCAAATGTGGATAAAAAATTGGTTGTCTGTAAAGTCGGTTTACGGACGATAGTTTAACGTGGAAACGTCATGACTTAACGGGACAATGAGCGTAATGGGACAATGAGTCCATCGATTTATTAGACGTTGTCACGTCAAAAAATATCCAGTGGAGTTGACATGACGATGACTTACTGTCCCAAGCCTTCCGTCCAGTCCTAGACGCGGTGAGGCTGGGGGATATGGGCGCGCACTGCCCCTGCGAGTTGGCGTCATGGTAGTCGTATGACGGCGGGATGTATTCTGTTGTTGATGTTGTTCTGTCAATACAAGAGAGACTTCGATTTGTTACAGATACTATATTTACACTCACACTGTTTACCGCCGGAAAGTTGCAACACTTTTTGAAATCACTCTATAAGGTGTAACAAAATTAGCTGAAACTATTTTAACTGGTGCTTCTACCCATGAAACTGAATAACTTGCCCCTTGGAACCCATAGTGAAATCTTTAAAAAAATTTTTGAACTTCTCATACTAAATTGGCTGATTAGCTGATCGAGTTAGTATGGGAGAGCCAAATTTTTTTTTGCGATTTGACTATGGGTTCCATGGGGAAAGTTGTTCAGTTTCATGGTTAGAAGCACCAGTTAAAATAGTTTCAGCTAATTTTGTTACACCTTATATAAGGTCTAGCAAAATTAGCTGAAACTATTTTACCAACTCTATTTTACTTATTTTACTAACTCGATCAGCTGATCAGCCAACTTAGTATGGGAAGTTCAATTTTTTTTTTAGATTTGACTATGGGTTCCATGGGGAAAGTTGTTCAGTTTCATGGGTAGAAGCACCATTTAAAATAGTTTCAGCTAATTTTTTTAGACCTTATATATCTCTCAGTACAAAAAGCAAAATATTTTATTTGTAAAACTGGCCGGTAAATTGGTTTTTATTTACAAATCTATGAAATGTAAAAACATTATCTGTAATATTTTTAGAGTATTAGCTATTTTTGCGGACCTCCATATTTTAGGATATTTTTTTTATCCAAAATTATCCATATTGGATAGTTGATTATCCATGTAAATTAAGTTGAAGATAGATGCCCGTTATAATGATAAATTACGTTTGTGGTACTTGAAGAATTTTTCGATAAAATTAAAGCGATTTCATCCAGACAAGCTGACTAAGATACAGGCTCGGAATAGTTTAGATGCTAGTGGTCATTGAATATGTACAGTGAAAATATATGTTATCTACCATAAAAATTCAAAATTAGAATGTAAGTTATATTTAACTACCCTTATAATTAGTTCCTAGCCTTATTAAGTTCTAGTTATTCACAAAGTTTTTATTATTATTTATTAATAAATTCAGATCGGATTCATAAGACGCTTGGACTTGTATTATACTTACAATAACTTAGTTATGTAGGTACTTGTATAACTAATCTAAGTTATGAACTTATATACTAAAACTAAAGTTATGTATTTACTGGCTAAACAAAAATACACACTTACTTAAACTAAATTACTTATATACATATTGAAATTAAATTATTTACCTATAAATATACAAACATTAAGTTAGATACTTACTTAAGTACTAAAATTAAGTTACGTACATGTATATATTTATTTATTTAAGGAAAACCATCAGTTTTGAAAAAAGATAACATAGCAAAAAAAATTTTTATTAATAGGTTTTGGCAGTTAGGAAACATAATATTGTACTGCGATGAATTAAGTCAACACTTTGGTTAACAACGTACATCAAATACTACATACATTAAATGATATAACACATTAATTTAGTAGGTACTTACTGCACCAAAGAATAGAAAGGTGAAAATTAGTGGTAACTTACTATAGTAGCGCTTAGGGTAGGCACTCAGTCATCTGAGAAAAAACCACTAGCTAAAAACCTTCTCACCACCGGGACGCTGTTGTTAAATAGATCGATCTTAATGTTGTTGTTAGCTGCTAGGCTGTTGAAGTTACTGCTTGCTCGATAGAAGAAACTGTTTTGCTTATAGTTTGTAGTTGCGGAAGGTTACTGTTGGTTTTTCAAGCGACTTCCAAAAAGGAGGAGGTTCTCAATTCGTTTGTATGTTTTTTTTTTAATGTTTGTTACCTCAGAACTTTTGACTAACCGATTTTTACGATTCTTTTTTTATTTGAAAGCTAGTGCTTCCCATGTGGTCCCATATAAATTTTATCAAAATCGGTGTAGTACTTTAGTAGAAAATTAACAAAAACCAAAAATAATAATGCAAAAATGTACTAATTTGTTGCGATGGAAGTCGGTTTTTTAACGTGTTTAGCGTTTTTTTACAACAAATTCAATTCTAACCTTCTAGTAGAAGTGGTCAGGACGGGTCGCCTGGTGGTAGTGGTGGCAGGTTGAGCACCGTTCACACAGCACACGATCGGGTCTGAGCCCGAGAAACCGCATATCTGAAAACATATTATTCACAAGCAAAGTCGGACAATCATTCGTGTTACGTTACTCGTTTCCAAGAATTCTATACATGTATGACAAAATATTTCTCTTAGCGTGTGGCACAGTTAACCGTGCTATTCAAGGGATAGACGACGTCTGTTGCCTGGTGTTACGCTTGGCATCACCCGCGGTCACTTGTATGGCATTTAGATTTACACCTACGGACGAATGGAACGCGACGATTATAGACATCTGGAATCAGATGTGCAGGTTTCCTCATGATGTTTAGCAATCGGTAATATATGTACGTAAGTTTCGAAAAACTCATTGGTACAAAAAGCGTCGGTGGCTCAACCGGTAACGACTCGGTCCATCTAACCAGAGGTACCGGGTTCAAATCTGGACGGCCAATGTACCAATGAGTTTTTCAAAAACTTACGTACATACTTACCGATTGCTTTAACGGTGAAGGAAAAACATCGTGAGGAAACCTGCACACGCCTGCGAAGAAACTCGAAGGTTGTGTGTGAAGTCGACCAACCCGCACTGGGCCCGCGTGGTCGACTAAGGCCTAAACGCCCTGATTCAGGGTAGGCTCGAGCCCCTCGGTGGGGACGTATATGAGCTGATATAATAATAAATAACATTGGCTGTGTGGGTATGAACCCGGGTCCTCTGGTTTAGAGGTCCGAGTCGTTACCGATTGAGCCACCGACACTATACAATGTGACAAAATTAGTTTTCCACTCATCACATCATACTGAAAAACTTTCCCCGAGAAACCCATACAGTAAATTATTAAAAAAAACCTACCCTAACCACTCCCGGAGTGCCGGCAGAAGTGAAAACTTTTTACAGTTTTATAAGTTTTGACTCTCCGAGTGTACCTGGTAAGGTGTCGGTGTCGGTGTCGATCACGGTGTCGTGAGTTCAATGGTTCTTCCCCATCTCAAGAAATGCCCAACGCACCTAAACAAGCATTCACTTTAAAAAGTCGACACTCCATACAACAATACACAAAACTGGTCAATCAGTTATTTGATTTGTATGAGTATTTTTAATTTTTTTTCGAGTACTTACTTGCGTGTGGGGTGTCATTGAATGGGCGTACTTTCCTAAGACCATGTTTTATCACCGTATCAAAGATGGCCATCAAAGCACAGATGAGATACTAGTTTTACTTCATAACCAAAGTCTAAACTTGTTTTTTTTAAACTTTTTGAGCTAGATATTTTTACCAAGTGGCAAGCGCGCACCAGAAGACGTAGCAGAGACAACCTGGTGAAGGTAGTGGAAAGCCGCCGAATGTGGGCAACTCAGGAATTGTGATTGTGAAAATCCTTCGGGCTATACTGGCTTTAACGAAATTGGTGTAGGTCCCGTTAACTGGCCCTTCTACTGATCATACTGAACAACTAAATCAACCAGCTGATCGAACAATTTTGAGAATTTTTGTATAGAGGGTCGATTTTTTTTTAGAGAATTGGATATGGGTTCCTTGAGGAAAGTTGTTCAGTATGACGAGTAGAACCCCCAGTTAACGGGTCCTACACCAATTTTGTTACACCCTGTATAAGACGATGATGACGGCCAAGGAGTGAAATTCCCTGCCGGCGGCGTCTGTATTCCCCGATTCGTATAATTTGGGAATCTTCAAGACGAGAGTGAATACCCACTATTTGAGCTTGCGTGTCACATCCTCGGCTGCATCGGCACTTACCATCAGGTGAGGTGTAGCCAAACGCACTCAAATCCTTACTATCCTTACTAATATTATAAATGTGAAAATGTGTTTGTTTTTTTGTTTGTTACCTTTTCACGCTTCAACGCCTTGACCAATCTTAATTAAATTTGGCATTAAGGTAGCCTGTGTCACGAGAAAGGACATAAGCTACTTTTTATCCCGTGAAAATAGCATAGCCCGATGCAGTTCCTGTGGAACCTGAAAATATACTCTTTTTTGGTTAGTTTCTTTAACATCGCAACGGAACAATGGATTGTATGATTTTTTGCACAGAGGTAAATGACATGATTTACTAATAAGCATATCCTGACATAGTTCCCGACGAATCTGGAGAAAATTTATGAGCACGCTCGCGAGCCACTTGCGGTTCGCGCACCGCGCACCCTCTAAGGCAGTCATAAAAACGATGTTCACGCGGGCGAAGCCGCGGGCAAAAGCTAGTTTTTAATAAAAAAAAGTTTACTGTTCATGGTACTGGAACTCTACCTGAGGGCTCCTTCGATTCTGCAGGTCTTCAATGGCCGCCTGACAGTTCTTTATGTTTGTGCACGTCCCAGGAATACCGGATTTTGTGCATGGCTCTCCTTGAAACAGAGTTTGTATTATCGTTGCCAGTTTTACAGAACTATGGAAAATAAATGTGGTCTCTTGGATAGATAAAACTCACGTTACAAAACAAAACATTATATAAAAAGAGGGAAAAACAATCCTTAGTCTAATAATATAAATGTGTTTGTTTGTTTGTTACCTTTTCACGCTTCAACGCCTTGACCAGTCTTAATGAAATTTGGCATGCAGGTAGCCTGTGTCACAAGGAAGGACATAGGCTCCTTTTTATCCCGTGAAAATAGCATAGCCCGATGCAGTTCCCGAGGGAACTGAAACAATACTCTTTTTTGGTTAATTTCTTTAACATCGCAACGGAACAATGGGTTGTGTGATTTTTTGCACAGAGATGGTTGAGGGGGTGGGAAATGACACGATTTACTAATAAGCATATCCTAACATAGTTCCCGAGGGATCTGGAGAAAATCCATGTCCACGGCGCCCTCTAAGACAGTCATAAAAACAATGTCTACGCGGGCGAAGCCGCGGGCAAAAGCTAGTTCTTAATAAGTGTATACTTATGCGTAAACAAGATTTTGAAATTAAAAAAACCGGTCAAGTGCGAGTCAGAACCGCACACAAAGATGGCGCTAGTTTCTTCACGTTTAAAAAACCAAGTTTTTTTGTATGGAAACCCTCTTAATTTAACATCAAATACAAATTTTTAGTAGGTATTTGATATTATAGCGGCAACAGAAATACATTCTGTGAACTTTTAACTGTTTAGCTATCACGGTTCATGAACTTGACAGACAGACAGACGGACGGACTAGTGAAGTCTTAGTAACCGGATGCCGTTTTACCCTTCGGGTACAGAAACCTAAACAACGGGTGATAAATTATAATTATAAGTAGGTATCATCATATTAAATCATAGAGCAACATAGAAGAAGAAGAACTAACGACCACGACCACTCTGTCAAGAGTGTAACGACTAAGAAGATCATCTTAACAACCAAAAAAAACGTCCACTGCTTGACAAAGACCACCAAGGATTTCCACGACGACCGGTCCTGCGCTGTCCTAATACAGCGGCTTCGCGCGATCTTCATCAGGGCGTCGGTCCACCGAGTGGGAGGCCTGCCTACGCTACGTTTTCCGGTGCGCGGTCGCCACTCGAGAACTATACTGCCTGTAATCACACCAAGTTTGAGGCTTCAATTTGTTACCACTTTTACAATAGTAACTAAAAAACAGTATTGGGTGGGACCCTTTTTAACCAACTTTTAAAAAAAGGAGGAGGTTTCTCAATTCGACCGTATATTTTTTTATGTGTGTTCTCGGATAAATTCGTCGTTTAAGAACCGATTTTGATAATTCTTTTTTTGTTGGAAAGGAGATATCCCAATGGTGGGAGCATGATTAGGAAACCAGGATCTGATGATGACATCCCAGAAAAATCGAATGGATCCTTCGAAAATCGTAGTGGCGACTAGTGCGTTTGAAGTTGGTTTATTTTTGTTTAAAATTATTATGTTTTAGTATATCTGCTATAATAATTCACATTCTGTGAAAATTTCAAAGAGCCAACTTATACGGTTAACCAGATACTTTAAGAGTTGGACGGACGGACGGACGCCCAGTAATAGGGTCGCATTGTTACCGTTTAGGTACGGAACCCAATTAATATTGCCAAAAAACAAGTGCGGATCGCAACGAAGTAATACCGCCCGCTGCGCCGACAAACAAAAAACTAGCAATAAATTAAAATTGCCAACCAATAACATATTATGATAATAAATTGACCTCTCCGCGTGCCTAGGGGGTTATCGCCTGGTTATCGCGGGATGGCGTCGGTGGCGTAATGGCTAGGGCCGCCGCCTCCTGTCCGGGAGGTCGTAGTTCGAATCCTGCCACGTACTAATGTGATTTCGAATTTAGATTTAATATGTACGTTTATCCGACGCTCTTACGGTGAAGGAAAACATCGTGAGGAATCCTACACACGCCTGCGCAGAAACTCGAAGGTTGTGTGTGAAGTCGACCAACCCGCACTGGGCCCGCGTGGTCGATAAGGCCCGATCGCCCTAATTCAGGGTAGGCTCGAGCCTCTTGGTGGGGACATATATGAGCTGATAATGATGATGACTTCTTACCTAAGGTCCTGTTTGTAGGAGTTTACTATCGCGGACAAAGGAAGGTGGTGCTGCGTGATCGAATCAGATACGAGGAGATCCGTAGGAGAAGCAAAGTAACCGTTATAGCTCTCAGAATTGCTAAACTTAAGTGGCACTTAGCTCGAGGAACAGATGGCCGTTGGGGTAGTAAAGTTCTAGAGTGGCACCTGAAAACGTAGCATAGACAGGCCTCCCACTCGGTGGATGGATGACCTAATGAAGGTCACGGGAAGCCGCTGGATGCGGGCTGCGAAGAACCAGTCGGCGTGGAAATCCTTTGGGGAGGCCTATGTCCAACAGTGGACGTACTTCGGCTGATAGGTACCTACCTACATCAAAATTCGTCGAGAGACGCGATCGCTTGTTTGTTTGTAAACTCTTTATTGTACAAAATATACAATTAAAATAATATTTTTAAAAACTTAAGTATAAAGGCGGACTTATCCCTTAGAGGGATCTCTTCCAGTTAACCTTTGAAATAATAAATAGAGGACTTAACTAGTACAAATAAACACTTAATTACGTACAAACCAGTAAAAGAACATAAATACAATCAATATTACATCTAAACTTAAGTTGTAGCTCAGTGCGACTGTTAGTAGGATTTATCTCGACCGTTTCCGTGCTGCGCGAGGCACTGGTGTCGGTTGCTGTCACTAGATGGCAGTCGTTAAGCCGTGTCTTATGGGCGCGGCTTGAAAACTTCTGACTGTAGAGTTCCCCACTAGCCCTATACCATCCTCCACCAACTCAAACATGCGTGTGAAGTATGGCGTAGCCTTCCCGAGTTTGGGAAGGGATTCGTACCCCAGCAGTGGGGAAGTTTACAAGTTGTGCTAACGAAAGTCTGTTATGAGGAGGTATTTGAGCGGTAAAAGGTATGAAAACACCATGTCAAAGAAATGACCTTGGGGTTCTATGGCTATTGAACTTGAAAGAGGTTGTTGTCGCTAATGACATAATAAGGTTATTATCACTCACACATATATAATACTAACTTTTGCCAGCGGCTTCGCTCGCGTAAACATAGTTTCTATGACTGTCTTAGAGGGTGCGCAGTGCGCGAGCCACAAGCGGCTCGCGAGCGTGGAATAAATTAGCCTATACATTAATCCAGGTCCTAATCTGTCTACCTACCAAATTTCATCCAGATCCGTTTATCTGTTGAGGCGTGAGAGATTAACAAACATTCATACGTGCAAATTTTCGCGTTTTTAATATTAGTAAGGATTATAACAATGTTATATAATATAAATATTACAGTTTGGGTACACGGATGTTTTTTTATTTAATCACGCCACAATAGCTGAACGGATCTGGATGAAATTTGGTAGGTAGGCAGATTAGCCTATAGGCTACTTTTTATGGGACCCTTTTACTAAGCCTCCGCTGTCTGTCCGTCTGTCCTTCTGTCAGCGGGCTGTATTTTATGAACCGTAATAGATAGACAATATATTTTTTTACAGAACATGTATTTCTGTTGCCGCTATAACAATAAATACAAAATTGTAAAAAGTGAAAAAAACAAGGGGGGTCTCCATACAAAATATGTGTTTTGTAGGTCTTTAGAAGTATTTTTGGTTTAGCTCTGTCGTAAAAATAGTACAAGCATGAAACTTGGTGCGATTATAATAATAACACTGAGGTAAAACAACAAATACTAAAAATCATCCAAGTGTGAGTAGCACTCGCGCTAAGGAGTCTGAACTTAATTACAAAAAAAGCATATTTTTGTAGTTCCCGTAGATTTCCTTTGTTTGTAATGTGAATAGGAATCCTTGTCATCATTACTATGTAGTTGTGGGTAGAGGTGTGGTGGTACGGAACCCTCTGCGTGCTAGTTAGACTCGCACTTGGCCTGTTATTTCCACGGATTAACTAACACAAAGGCTACTTTTTTCCCACGCTCGCGAGTCGCTTGCGCATCCTCGAAACAGTCATAGAAAGTAGCGAGCGAAGCCGCTGGCAAAAACTGTAGTTAACAATAAAAGACACGGAAGCCAGTTGCTTACCTTCATAAGCAGCGTCAACAACAACAAAAAATATAACACTTAGCACTGTATGGTATTCCCACATCTTCATCGTATAATATAAACACAACAAATGAGGTAGATACCTAGGCACCGAGATCACCAAGCAAGTAATTTTTAATTATTTAATTTCATCACATTTAATAGCTGGTGATTTTGAACGGCCCATCATAAATGCATTATAGTATAAATTATTTTCCTGTTAGCAAGCTATTAAGTGAATACCTCTATCTTTTAGTAGTGCTTATTGATGTTAAAATTGATGCGTCATTTTTTGCTCTACAACACATTTAATAAGTATTTATCATTGAAAGTTAAATGTTTAAGTACGATAATGATTGGATTACACTATACACCGCACTGCACACAGAATACGTCCCATTTGTGTTGTTTACAATTCCGTTAATTGATATAATATTTTGAATAGGTACAAGCGACTTTTAACCTAATGATAACTTTGATGTTATAGGTATTTGACACGTAAACAACGAGTGTTTAACAAGAGTGAGGACCCAAAAATCTGTGGGATGTAAAGTTCACAATCGTTCGCTTAAAACAGAACACTGAACATCACGACAGTAAAGACCTGTTTCTGCACTATGGCGCGCGCGCGACGACGACGTGGACACGAAGCGGTAAACCGGTTCAAGTCACGTTCCTTACTGTTCTCATTGTTTTAAAGTTATTGTGCAATATGCTAGTTGACTGTGACAGTCATTTGAGCTACTTAACCGTCGCGTCGGTGGCTCAATCGGTAACGACTAGGTCTTCATAACCAGAGGTCTCGGGTTCAAATCCGGACGGCTAATGTACCAATTAGTTTTTCGAAACTTACGTACTTATATTAGCGATTGCTTTAACGGTGAAGGAAAACATCGTGAGGAAACCTGCACATCTGATTTCAGATGTGTATGAAGGTCGCGTTGCACACGTCCGTAGGTGTAAATCTTAATGCCCTACACGTGACCGCGGGTGATGCTAAGTGCAACACCAGGCAACCGCCGTCTATCCCTTAGATAGCTCGGTTAATTGTGCCACACGATAAGAGAGAGAGGTTTGAGTTACTTTTTACCCGACTTCGCCAGAAGGAGGGTTCTCTTTTTCGAGTGTATGTAAGTATATTTCTTTGGGACGCTATTTATTTATTTATTACTATAATTTACAAACATGAACTTACAGTCTAAACCAAAACGTTCACTTTGTTACACAATCAAGTTCAAATGAATTAAATAATACGAGAATTACACATGATTTGAGCTATATATGAAGTCAAGTATTTGCAAATATGACAAAGCGTATCGTACTGCAAGTCGACATGTTGGACCTCGCCTACAAAGGCATTAAGCAGCACCAGAGCGCGCGCCGTAGGTGCGTTGTGCGCGTAGTGCGTACGTAGCGCTGGAGAAGCGAACAGCGGGTGCCGACGCCGGCCATGTGCGCGTATACCTTTGCGGTTGTTCTTTAACAACAAACAGTAATGTAGTCCCAGTAGTAGTTTACGTCGTAACTCCAGTGTGTCAATACCTACCATGCCCGAAACAAACATTGAAGGGTAAAGTAAAGGATAATACCCGTCTGTGCTCTTATATAGATACCTGGCGAATTTACGTTGGACTCTCTCCACCATGACACTGTACTTATCCTCTCTCGGATCCCACACTATGACACCGAACTCTAGCAAGCTCCGAACGTACGCATTATAGAGCATTACTGCAGTACTTCCATCATGGAACTGGGCAGCTGTACGAATTATAAAACCAAGCGACCTACTAGCTCGCTTGCACGTGGCTGTAATGTGCTCACGGAAGTTAAGTCGACTGTCCATAATCAAGCCGAGGTCGCGAATCTGCTCAACTCTTTCTAAAATTTAATTTCCTAAATTATAGGCAAAATCTATCGGTGAAGAGAATCGTGATAAAGAGATAATTTTGCATTTTTTTACACTAAAATGCATATTATTATTTAGGCTCCATTTATACACTGCATCAATGTCACTTTGTAGCTGTGCGCAGTCTGCGCTACAACCCACGGCGCGGTAAAGTTTCAGATCATCTGCAAACATCAGGCACTTAGAGTTACTGATAACCTGTGGTAGATCATCAATCATTAGGAGAAACAGGGTAGGTCTAAGTGTACTGCCTTGGCTTACACCCGATCTGGTATAATAGTATTTTGATTGATAAGGGCCGAGCCGTACAAACTGCTTGCGGTCCTTCAGATAATTTGCAAAGAATTTTAATAATTTAAGGGAGAACCCATAACGAGAGAGCTTCAATGGTAAGATATCGTTGTCAACTACATCAAATGCCTTTCTAAAATCTAAATAAATGGCGTCGACTTGCCTTCTAGCATCCATCTGGGCCGTAACATAGTCAACAAAGGCAATATGATTTGTAGTAGTAGACCGTGCCTGCCGGAACCCATGTTGAGAGTCACTGAGGCGACCATTTATTTGATCAACAATGCACCATTTCAACACAGATTCAAATAGTTTTCCAAAAACTGAAAGCACCGCAATAGGTCTCTGGTCCTTTACATTTGTAGATGATCCATGCTTAGGTACAGGGGTTACCCGTGAAGTTTTCCAAATTGTAGGATAACGATCACACTGCAATGTGAGATTATAAATAAACAAAAGTGGTGCTTCAAGTGCAGATATGGTGTCCTTCACAAGAAATCCAGGTATAGAGTCAGGACCTGGTGCTGAAGCTGCCTTTATCCGCTTTACACACGCCTGAGATCGACAGTCGTAACGTGAGTGACTGAGACATCTAGAGTGTTTGCACCATTAGCTGCCTCTCGCTCAGCTGTTTCCGCATTTAGTTTAGGAATATGATCCAGAAAAACGGAGCCGAAGTATTCCGCAAACACATTTGCTGCCTCCTGACCCGTAACCAAACTATCTCCGTACATAATCGTAACTCGTAAGTATCTATGTAGCCTATACGGCTTGATGGATTTTGTAGTGCGAGGTGTCGATAGATTCGTCTTGATCCCGTGAGTAATATTGGATATATTTTATTTTATACCCGACTGACCAAAAAAAGAGGTAAGTTTTATATGCAGTCAGATTTTTAATTTTAATTTGTTTTTTATTTTCAACCAAAAAAAAATTGAAATAGTAATGGAGTGACGTGTTTTCACGCTTATTGATGTATATTGTGTTTTTAATAAAATAAAAATTGAAGACACGGTCGGTGCAAAACAAAACAAGCAAGGTTTTTTTTAAATATAGAAGGGCAATTTTGGGAATAATATTTTACAATTTATTTAGATATAAGATATGACATCGTGTTTTAATGTACGACGCTGTTATTCTTGTTATTAAAATAACCATATGACTGGTTCTGCCTGATCAATCAGACAGAACAGCGAAAATTTGGAGACGCCCTTCAATATCTGCGGGCCTTCTCACCATATCAAATACCTGCCGAACTGCTACTACGGCAGCCTACTGAAGTCTCTGGACACCTTTCACACTACGACCTTCACTTTTACCTTTTACAGTGACTTACGTGCCACATACGTGCGACTAAGGCCAGTCACCCTTCCTACCTATCTATATTTTGGACGTTCTGCGGTACATAAACAACAAAAAGGTCGTGGCACAAGCAAGAGCGTTGGCAAGAGAGGAATTGTATACAAGAATTGAAAAATCTAAATCTGACGTAGAAATCTTTAAAATTGCGAAATCCAGGAACAGATCAACTCAAGATATCAAAACTAACAAGTTTATTAAAAGTAAAAATCAAAAGCTATTAACAACAAAAAATGATATAAATAATAGATGGTTGGAATATTACAAAGAACTTATGAACGAGGAATTCCCCAGTCAAGTCACGGTACCACTGAAATCAGTGGAAGGGTCGATACAAGAGATTGGTAGAGATGAGGTAAAAGGTGCAGTAACAAGGATGAAAAATCGTAAAGCTGTTCGCCCTGATGAAATTCCCGCGGAGATTTGGAAACTTCTTGGACCCATAGGCTTAGAATAGCTTACGAAGCTCTTTAATCTTATCCTTAAGACCACGACCATCCCAAAATC
This sequence comes from Coleophora flavipennella, assembly GCA_947284805.1. Classification (NCBI taxonomy): domain Eukaryota; kingdom Metazoa; phylum Arthropoda; class Insecta; order Lepidoptera; family Coleophoridae; genus Coleophora; species Coleophora flavipennella. Next base: position 56,271,200 of record OX369308.1, on the reverse strand, counting down.
TTGGCGTCTAAGCCATTTGGTTCCTTTTTACAAAAACAAGGGCGATGTCACAGACTGTGGGAATTACCGAGGAATAAAATTAACGTCACATACCTTGAAGATTTGGGAGCGCATTATAAATAAACGTATACAATCTCTCTCGAAAATATCACCTACCCAATTCAGGTTCACGTCTTCAAAATCAACATCAGATGCTATACAGGCCATCCGTATATTAGTAGATAAACACCGTATAAACAAAGAAAATCTGCACCTCCTTTTTATTGTAGGAACGGTGTGTTCCTACTCTCGAGAACAAAGGGAGATATCTCCGCCAGGCGAGGTGGTGTGCCTGGGGTCCGGCCGTGGACCAACCGTGAATGGTTGGTGCTTGTATATATGCTTATGAGCAAGGAAAATGTTGATAGTGCGTTGTAGATGCCATCTATCGAGATGACGATGCAACTTTCCATATAGTATGACTTATGGTTCAGTCTTGAGTTGAGGTATGTAGTTGTTAGTGGCGGGTACTGCAGATGTCGCCACATTACTCCCCCTCCGAGACCGGAGGTCGATATCCATATTGAGTTGGCAGTCCAATGTTGCGGTGCGGCGTCTGCGGTGAGTCGAGACGCCAGGCCAATGTTGCTCTACTCGAGTCCACGGTGAGTCGGGACGAGGAGGTGGTTCAGGCTTACGGTGCAAGGGAAGCAGGTTACGTGGAGCGCGTGCTCTACAGCGTGAGCTGCCGACAACTTGCTGCCTGAAGAGTGAAGCTGCAGGTCCGTGGAGTTTTGTTGCTGCGTCGACGGCTGCGAACCTGATGAGGCTTCGGAGTGAATGCAGGGCCAGGAAGCTCGATATGACGGCTGCGATGGTCCTGGTAAACTTCGCATTGGACTGCTATGCTGCTGTAGGCTTGCATTACCGGCTGGATGGCTGTTGAGGAGTTGTTGCCGAAGGTGCGTCAATGTTCAGCGTCGGGGTCACCAATGTAGGTACGGGTGTTGCTGGCTGAAGGTGCGTCGATGTTCTGCGTCGGGTCACAAATGTAGGAACGGTGTGTTCCTACTCTCGAGAAAAAGGGGAGATATCTCCGCCAGGCGAGGTGGTGTGCCTGGGGTCCGGCCGTGGACCAACCGTGAATGGTTGGTGCTTGTATATATGCTTATGAGCAAGGAAAATGTTCGAGATGACGATGCAACTTTCCATATAGTATGACCGATGGTTCAGTCTTGAGTTGAGGTATGTAGTTGTTAGTGGCGGGTACTGCAGATGTCGCCACATTATAAACCTTGAAAAGGCTTTTGACCGAGTGCCCCGGAGACTAGTATGGCAAGCACTTAGAGCACAACATCTGCCCGAAATTTACATACAGTTAATACAGGACATGTACGACAATGTCATTACCCAGGTCAGGAGCGCAGCAGGTCTTAGTGAGGCATTCGAGGTTCGAGTTGGAGTCCACCAGGGATCGGCGCTTAGCCCTCTTCTTTTTAACCTGGTCATGAACTTAATTACCAGAGACATTCAAGCCCCATTACCATGGAATCTCATGTACGCTGATGACATCGTGCTGGCGGCTAGAAATGTCGACGATCTACAAACTGCGCTACACGCATGGGTCAACGCCCTAGAAAATGCTGGGCTGAGAGTCAGCCGATCAAAAACCGAACACCTGGAGTATCATTTCGACAGTAACCAAAGCGCGGCTATAGCTCTATATCCGGACAACAAGCCAGTACCAAAAGTCAAACAATTTAAATACCTTGGCTCGGTGATTGCTGAGAATGGAGACATAGACGCTGATGTAGCACACAGAGTTAACGTAGGCTGGCAAAAGTGGCGATCTCTGACGGGAGTATTGTGTGACCCTCATATGAATGTCCGTACTAAAGGCAAAATATATAAGATGGCCGTGAGACCTGCGCTAATATATGGAGCTGAATGCTGGCCAATGAAAGAGACGCATGTGCAAAAACTTCACACGACAGAAAAGAAGATGCTCAGATGGTCGGGAGGGGTTACCAGGCTTGATAAAGTTAGGAATGACTATATCCGAGGCAGTTTCAAAGTAGCCCCTATACCCGAAAAACTTACAGAAAGTCGCTTGAGGTGGTATGGCCATGTGATGCGAAGGGATGACGAGCACGTGATTAAAAAAGCCCTAAGCTTACCTGAGAAAAAAAGAGGTAGAGGACGCCCTCCTTCCACCTGGTGGACCAGCATGTCCAGATTAATCAAAAAGCAAAATTTACCCGACCCGACAACCCTAGACAGAATGTCTTGGCGCCGCAAGATTAGGATAGCCGACCCCACCTAAAGCACAGATTACTAAATAGTTACTTCGCCTAAAGTGGGAATGTGCAAGGAAGAAGAAGGACGTTCTGCAGTAGATGAAATTATTAAGGCCGAATTAATAAATTAATATTATTTTAAATTTATTTTTTAACCCACGTTAGACCTATCTACCCGCGAACCCTAAAACGTCGCAATGTTCCTACACAAGGTAAACTTAACGAACTCACCGTGAGTTCGTTAAGTTTGCCTTGTGCGGTAATATATAGTATGTACCTCTATAGTTCTTTTAGATCCGACCTTGAAGGGAATTTACTCTATAAATAATTTCTATTGTCACAATACATAACACAGCAGTTATTTAAGTAACATGCAAAAATTATGTAAAAAAAACTTGAAAAAATATATCTAATTGTTTTTAATTTTATTTTAAAGAGCAAAAAATTAGCGCACTGCGCTCCTTCGGAGACAGTCATAGAAACGAAGTCCACGCGGGCGGAGCCGCGGGCATCAACTAGTTATTTCATACTGGTGCGTGATTTTCTTTATGAGGTCGGTTTTTAGTTTTTTTAATCTTTTATTTTTTAGTGATAAAGCAATCTATAACTTCGTTTGCTGAATTGGCTGCATCTTTGACGGCTCGCGTCAAATACTCCGTCAAAGAGGCCACCCTGAGTTCATTAAACTTCAAATCAATGGAACCTGCGGAAGTTTCGATACCCCATAATGAGCTCGAAAAGGAGCTGACTTTTACCTCTGTTGGCTGTGACTCTGCTGTAATTTGGTAAAAAGTATCCTGCAGATTCCAGGAGATGCTGCAGCTTAAAGTTAAGGTTAACATGTTCTATCTGACACCTATTTACTAAGACTATTCCAATATGCCTAAACACGATACTTCTGCTATGAGTTGGTGAGGATATAGGTATCCTGCCAATGCCAAGAGATGCTGCAGCATCAGGTCAAGGTGACCATGTTTTATCTAACACGTTTTCATTGAGACTTATCCCATGAGTCCAAACACGATAACTCTGCTGTAAATTGGTAAGAAGTTGGGTATCCTGCAGATTCCAGGAGATGCTGCAGCATCAGGTCAAGGTTACCATGTTTTATCTAATACCTATATGAATAACCGATTAGTTAACTACGTTGAGAACAATAATATTCTGTCTGATTTCCAATACGGCTTTCGGCGTAGAAAGTCCACGGATGATGCCATCCATGATCTTACTGATTTCGTAACAACCGCCTTGGATTCAGGTAATAAATGCATATCTATATTTATGGATCTAAGTAAAGCGTTCGATACTGTCTCCATTCCACTTTTCGTCTGTAAACTTGAGGTTCTCGGTATTAGAGGCATACCCCTACAGCTTTTTTCTGACTACCTTGCTGATAGAAAACAGTGTGTTGTTATTGACAAAGTAATAAGTGGCGAGTTACAAACCACATATGGAGTTCTCTTTCTCGAAGTTGGACCTACCTAACTGGATTGTTTGTCCAAGATACACATATTTGGTAACAACTTCGTGTGTAGAGCCTCCAACCTTCAGAGGAGTAGGTATGACACGGACTTTTCACATAATTTTCGTCTTGTCCATGTTCATTCTAAAACCTACTTGTTGAGAGGCTCTACTGAGCCCATCGAGCATTGTGCCTAAGTCGTCCATAGTCTCAGCCATGACCACGATATCGACAGCGAATCAAAGGTGGGTGATGTAGGTACTCGCCATTGATATTAATGCCGAGTCCACCCCAGTCCAAAAGCACAGTATATATATTAGTACTATGCCACCAGAGCGGCAATACTCCATCTGCCGCAAACTTTCCCTGCCAAGCGTGTGGGCGAGTCTGCCGTTCGCGCATCGGGTTGCTAAGCCACCAAAAGCGTTGCCTGTAGTCCAGGACACTGTAGTGAATCGTCTGTAATAGACGTAGAGGCCAGTGATGATGATGATGCCTAATATATCTACAAACTGTTTTCGAGGGTCATTACGAATCGTCTCGCACGCAGGTTTGACGACTTCCAGCCTCCCGAACAAGCCGGTTTCCGAAAAGGATTTAGTACCATAGACCACATACATACGCTGCGGCAGATTATACAGAAGACAGAAGAGTACAATCAGCCACTATGCTTGGCGTTCGTGGACTATGAGAAAGCCTTCGATTCGGTCGAAACCTGGGCTGTGTTACAGTCTCTCCAGAGGTGCCAAATTGACTATCGATATATCGAAGTGCTGAAGTGTTTGTATGAAAACGCCACCATGTCGGTTCGCCTCCAGGATCAAAACTCGGAACCTATCCAGCTGCAGCGAGGGGTGAGACAGGGAGACGTTATATCTCCGAAACTGTTCACCGCCGCCCTGGAAGATGTTTTTAAGCTTTTGGACTGGGGTGGACTCGGCATCAATATCAACGGCGAGTACATCACCCACCTTCGATTCGCTGACGATATCGTGGTCATGGCTGAGACTATGGACGACTTAGGCACAATGCTCGATGGCCTCAGTAGAGCCTCTCAACAAGTGGGTCTTAGAATGAACATGGACAAGACGAAAGTTATGTCAAACGTCCGTGTCATACCTACTCCTCTGAAGGTTGGAGGCTCTACACTCGAAGTTGTTACCGAATATGTATACCTGGGACAAACAGTCCAGTTAGGTAGGTCCAACTTCGAGAAAGAGATCAATCGTCGAATCCAACTCGGCTGGGCAGCGTTCGGGAAGCTTCGCAATATCTTTACGTCCCAGATACCGCAGTGTCTTAAGACCAAGGTCTTCGACCAATGTGTGTTGCCAGTGATGACGTACGGAACTGAGACATGGTCGCTTACTATGGGCCTCATAAGAAGGCTCAAGGTCACCCAAAGGGCAATGGAGCGTGCTATGCTCGGAGTTTCTCTGCGTGATCGAATCAGAAACGAGGAGATCCGTAAGAGAACCAAAGTAACCGACATAGCTCTCAGAATTGCTAAACTTAAGTGGCAGTGGGCGGGGCACATTGCTCGTAGAACAGATGGCCGTTGGGGCAGTAAAGTTCTCGAGTGGCGGCCACGCACCGGAAAGCGTAGTGTAGGCAGGCCTCCCACTCGGTGGACCGATGACCTGGTGAGGGTCGCGGGAAGCCGCTGGATGCGGGCAGCGCAGAACCGGTCGTCGTGGAGATCCTTGGGGGAGGCCTATGTCCAGCAGTGGACTTCCTTCGGCTGATATGATGATGCCGATAGTATACTATCTATACGGACAGATAATACACGACACGATAGTACGAGTCCCGTGAATGTCCGACCCAATAATACGTGTACCGACTGACTTGAATTAATCATCATATCAGCCAAAAAACATCCACTGCTGGCTGCTGGACGACAATCCAGCGGCTTCCCGCGATCTTCTCAAGGTCGTCGGCCTACTACATGGGAGGCCTGCCTATGCTACGTTTTCCGGTGTGCGTTCGCTACTCGAGAACGTCCATCTGTTCTACGAGCTATGTGCTCTGTCCACTGCATCTTCAGTTTAGCAATTCTGTGAGCTATGTCAGTTACTTTGGTTCTCCTGCGGATCCCCTCATTTCTGATTCGTTCGTGTAGGAAAATTCCAAGCAAAGCTTACTCCATTACCCTTTGGATGACCTTGAGCCTTCTTATGTGGCCCATAGTAAGCGACCATGTCTCAGTTCCGTAAGTCATCACTGGCAACACACAATGGTCAAAGACCTTAGTCTTGAGAAACTGCAGTATTTGGGACGTGAAGATATTTTGAAGCTTCCCGAACGATGCCCAGCCAAGTTGGATTCGTCGATTGATCTCTTTCTTTAAGTTGGACTTACCTACCTGGACTTTTTGTCCTAGGTATACATATTCGTCAACAACTTCCAGTGTAAAGTCTTCAAACTTTAGAGGAGTGGGTGTAACACGGATATATACAGTATTTTCGTCTTTAACATATTCATTTTAAGACCCACTTGTTAACAGACTTTACTGAGGCCATCGAGCATTGTGCTTAGGTCATTTATAGTCTCATCTATGACCAGGATATCGTCAGAGAATCGGAGGTGGGTTATGTACTCGCCGTTGATACTGATGCCAAGTCCACCCCAGTCCAGAAGCGTGAAGATTTCTTGAATTAATACTGGCCACGAATAATCGGCACGAGCAGATAATGCACAGCCGATAATACCAGACACGGGATTCTACAACATGATTATTTATGTACGGGGACTTGAATTATCGTGTAGTATATTCACGGGCTTGAATTATTTTATTCATTCTTGTCGTGTCGTCAATAATTTGTCTCCCTTTGTACAAAGTAGTGACAAAACCACAAAACGTGGTGATTATATGAACTTTGCTATTGAGTCACTACGGACTAGTGTTAGTACTTGGTTAGTACTAATATAATATACAGGGTGATTTGTAATGTCACGTATTCCCGTTAAGGGGTGATAGATAAGGTCAAAAGCAATCAATTTTGTCCTATAATGTGCTATCCGAAAGTTAACCGTTTTCGAGTTATTTCAAATTTACTTTTTTTATTTTAAATTCCGGTTTCAGATGGTTAAAATTTGAATAAAAAAAAACTACGTGCCTGATTTTGAGTTTCTTGCTATCGTCGTATAGCGGACATTCCAATAGTTCATAATAAGTGATAAAATCTTGAAAAGCTTCAAACGTTTTCAAATTACGCTTTTTAAATTTATCAGTTTCCTTTTTTTTTCTATTTTTTTCGACAAAAATGGCAATTTTCTGTAAAAAATCTCCTAGTAATTAAATGTGCAAAGTACGTTAATAACATCTTTAACTAACTAGCTTTCATTAGAGGTATTAAACTTAGTAGTATCTCAAGTACATGTAGAGAAAAAACGTTGAGACCCACAGAGGCCGGATTTTTAAAAGGAATTTTTATTACCTCTTTTAAGTAGGTAAGTCGTTACTGTCCTCAAAGGACTCGCATTTCATGGAATTTCTTTTTATTTATGGCAATCGGCTCGAATAGGGAGCGAGAGAGAAGAGCTGACTTAGTGAAGGAGTGAGTGAGAGAGAGAGAGAGAGAGCTGTTATTATTAATTGTAGTTACGCCGCCGCCGTCCCCACACGCCAAGCGAAAATTAGGTTTAGTTGGTATCAACTACTTCGTACGCGCACACGTATTACGCACTAATTATCATTTACTAGCATTTTTGAGTTAACTTCGAGTTTTTGTTGGTTTATTATCATGGCAGACGCAGAAGATCCGCCAGGACCTTGGCATCCCGAGCACGGACGTACTTTTACAAATGAAGAAGTGTATTCGTAACAGGGGATTACAATTTGAGCAGAATTTGTGAACTAATAAAAGAGTTTAATTAAAATAAAAGCCTTTTATTTATCGTACGTAATTATTTTTCGAACATTAATTTCTTTACCTACTCAACATTTTTTTTTAATTTCTGTCTTTGTACTTGGAGTTATTTGTAACTTTTTACCTCAAATGAAAGCTAGTTAGTTAGAGATGTTATTAACGTACTTTGCACATTTAATTACTAGGAGATTTTTTACAGAAAATTGCCTTTTTTATCGAAAAAAATAGAAAAAAATAGGAAACTGATAAATTTAAAAAGCGTAATTTGAAAACGTTTGAAGCTTTTCAAGATTTTATCACTTATTATGAACTATTGGAATGTCCGCTATACGACGATAGCAAGAAACTCAAAATCAGGCACGTAGTTTTTTTTATTCAAATTTTAACCATCTGAAACCGGAATTTAAAATAAAAAAAGTAAATTTGAAATAACTCGAAAACGGTTAACTTTCGGATAGCACATTATAGGACAAAATTGATTGCTTTTGACCTTATCTATCATCCCTTAACGGGAATACGTGACATTACAAATCACCCTGTATACATATATACTGTGCTAGTGATCTGATCTGTGGTAATCAGTGGATACTCCACAGATCTAAGATCTGTGGGATACTCGTGTGGGATACTCGATACTCGTAAGTACTGATTTCTAAACTCATTGCTCGTAGCCACAGATCTACTACTATTAGTGTTAGAACCCTACTTAGTCTGTGCTATTAGTAGATCTGTGCTCGTAGCGTAGTGTATTATATTCGCTTTGGCTCCGTTGGCTCGTAGTATTACTTTGATAATTGTGCATGAGTTTTATTTTGCATTTATCTAAATTTTCTATTTGGCCTTAATTAATTAAATTCAGCAAGCTGGCATCAAGAACTTTACTTTTCATCGGGCTACGTAGTTTCTCACCGACACTCTGCTATCAGCAGAACTTCAATAGGTAGGTTAGGAACCAAATCATTACGTATAGTTACCTATTGATTAAAAAATCTATTTTGTTGTCAATAATCTATTTAAATTGCTTAGTCACCAATCCTAGAACCTGTCCACTACATTTTTGTGTAATTTTCCATCGCATCTTTGCTTTAATATAAGTATAGGACAACTTAGTTTTATGGTGTAACCTTGCCTGTTAATTCTGCCCTAAAAGGTAAGATTGCACTTGAGAGTCCTTTTTGCAGGTGAATCATTGTTATAAATGTAATTTGTTGTAATAGTGTGCTTGTGAGTGTAATATGTTTGTAAGCTCTCTAAAAATGCCTTTTTTGTCTTTTTGTATATTTTTATTAAGAATTTATTTAGTTTTTAAAATTCATAATAAGAGATCAGTTTTTTTGGGGTGGCACTGTGATGGAGAAGAGTTCCTCTATATCAATAGAATCATAAATGCTTGTTATTTGATTAAATTTAGTCTTTAATACAGAGCCCGCCTGCTACTGAAGTAATAATAGTAATAATAAATATTCTTTATTGCATACCAAAAAACTTAAAGTAAGCTCCAATTGACACTTAAATTTTTGTTGGTAAGAGCTTCGGATAAACATACATATGAAATCGAAATTAGAAAACAAATTGGTACATGGCAGGATTCAAACCACTACCTCCCGGACAGGAGATAGAGGCCCTTGCAGTTACACCACTGATGCTCAATTATTTTTTTAATTATTTACAATTGGTAAGCCCTTGGCATCATCTCACCTGATGGTAAGTGACGATGATGCTGAAGATTGAAGCAGGCTTACCAAGATTCCCCAACGCAATTGAGAACTGGCTATCTTATCTTCAAGCGGGAACACATTAATGTTGTTAACACTGATGTTTGGTGGCAAGACTTAGATAAGATAGTGGTAGCTAGCCAGGCGGGCTTATACTATGCCCTACCACCACCTACCAAACAGAGTCTTACAAGTTCACCCCACCGGGAATCGAACCCGCGACCTTCTGGTGTGAAGTGAATAGACTAACCATTATGCCACAGAGGCGGTTGAACACAATTATAGATACAGAATAGAAGTAGCATGCACAATGGCATCTATCATCATGGTATCTCTTCCAGGCAACACTTAATTACATACTGAAAGGATTTTAAACAGTAAGCAAAGAAACAATTTACTACGCAATTTAAAAGAGCTGGAAACAATAATCTAAACTAGTAAAAATAAAACAGATATTTTATTACAATTGGATACATATAATAAACTACACTACCCTACCCTACACTACCCTACCCTACCCTATCCTATCTCTCAAGTTTGATCGAACTGCACATGGTGTGCGAATTTTATTATAATCGGTTAAGTGGTTTAGGAGTCCATTGAGGACAAACATTGTGACACGAGATTTATATATATTAAGAAGAGAAGATATACTTACATACTTATTAAATAAATTGCAATTAATACTTAAATAAATGAATATCTACATACTATAGTACTTTACATACTTACATATATTAATACATACTTAGCTCAAGTATGAAGACACAGATAAACAGATGTCATATCTTCATCAGATGGGCCTTGAACATGGAGATGGTTGTGATGTCACGTTCTTATTTCCACTGGCAGTGCGTTTCACAAGTGAGCCACGTGAACCGGAAAAATTTTAGTGTAGTTATCGGTCCTTTGTGCAGAAATCGCAAGTGCCAGGTTCTTGCTAAAGCGCAATCGGTTATCCATTGCTGTGCGAAATAATATTTAATTTATTTATATTTTTTATTTTCATTTTTTTTTCAATAAATAATAAAGACGGAGAACGCGCTCATTCTCCAGTGTCTGCTTCTTGCGAATTCTCCAATATATCTGGTAAACGAACGGCTCCTAAAACAAATTACCTAATTATTTTAGATACATATTAAAAATATATGTTCTTGGTAATTTTATATAACGCCATCTAGCCAAAACCAAGTAAAGCTTGTACTATAGATTAGACAACATACTTTTTTAATACGAGTAAAATAACAATACTTTATTTCGCTTTTTTAGATACTTACATCGAAAAATCGTAAAATTGTGATATATTTTTTTACTCAAATCTAACATAATTAAAACAAGCATATTTTTTAAATTTTGAAATCCCATAATTCTTAAAATTAGCCAGTATCGTTATTGCGACATTAAAAACCCATTTACTCATATATCCTCCCACTCGATTTGACTGTGGTTTCAGGCAATAATTACAGATTCCTAAAATCATTCGCCCACCACTTTTAGGTTACAAAGTCGATTGAAAAATGAGAACATTCGAAAACACTACTACAATGAATTATATTTTGTTTATTTATGTTCTAATACTAGTACTAGGTACAGAAGTAGTGCAGAACCGGTCGTCGTGGAATTTGGGGGAGGTCTATATCCAGCAGTCAAGGTCCTTCGGCGGATATGGTGATGATGACCAGTACCACGATAATTAAAAACTTGAAAAGACCATGTTTTGTTAGATTATTACAAAATTTATATGTTGCTCGCATGTGTAGCAAATATTGCTCTTAGATAAATAGACAACAGACGATGGGCCCTTTGATTGCTTGTTAATAATATATGAGTATATACTGATTCACAGTGTACTTACCTTTGCAATGAAAATTATACTTTGGCTACCACTTTACAACTAAACTTTTTAGAATTAACCAAATCCGCCTTTTCACGAATATAACAAAAAACAATCCGGAACCTAAGAAAATGGCATATGGAAAGGATAAAAAGTTGTATCCTTAGATGCTAAGTTTTACGCTAATCAGCTAAGCAGTTTTTATTCCATTTGTAAATCTATACTAAGGTTTAAGGCGTTAAAATTTACCTATTTGCAACCATCTTTTGTCGCTCAAAAAGTTAGTAAGGGGGCGTCCATAAATTACGTGAGGCTTTTTTCAGGATTTTTTGACCCCCCCTTTCTGGTGAGATTTCGTGAGATTTTCCTCAACTCCCTCCCCCCATCCCAAATCTCACGTGAGATTTTATAAAATTTGTATTTTGGCTGGAAACGCGTTGTATTATGAAAAGTCTAATAAAAGTTTGATGAAACACGAATTTTTTCAATCTTCAAACTGCTATAACTTTTAAATGAATCAACCAATTTTCACGCGGTGTGCGGCGATTAATGTAGTTTTTTAAGCTTAATAAAAAAATATATCTGTAGAACAAAATTTGATTTATTGAATAAAAAAAAAAAATTTATCTGATAAAACATTTCGGAGTTATTACAAAAAAAAAACGCAATCGAAGAGCTACTGTGCTGCTCTGCGGGTTTCGGACAAATACGACAAACACTGTTGTGTGAAATTTCGCCATTCTAGATTTTTTTTACTTTGATTTAACTTTATTTTTTCGCAATTTTACACCGTTTTCTACAAGAAAACAAATTACGTGATATTTTCTAAAACCCCCCTCTCCCCCATGTGAGATTTGGAAAGATTTAGCTTGACCCCCTCCCCCCCTTAAACACCTCACGTAATTAATGGACGCCCCCTAAGCGATATCGTATTTCTACTATACCGCTTAAAGAGTAAATATTCGCCTATTCACCACGCTATTATAATTAACAGTTAGCATTATTGTAGCTTTACTAATCCTTTCTTATATCTCTTGATGCATTCTGTAACTCTACCATATCGCCATTAAAGAACCTGAGGTGATAAAAAAGTGTGCTTCTTTCGGAGGTATAGTACGGTTATAGCACGCTATAACTCTAAATCTTAACAGTTATTTATAACCTTAGGATCTGGTTAGCGCTTTCATACATCTCATATAACTCTATCTTAGCGCCTAATCTTAGTTGGGTTACAGTGAAGGAAATCATCATGAGGAAACCTGCGCACGCCTGTGAAGAAACTCGAAGGTTGTGTGTGAAGTCGACCAACAAAATTCTACTTTGCTCCCTGTAGGGAGTTTTGTTTCTCTCTTCTGATTCGCCCGCGTTCGTGAAGGTTGAATGAAAAAAAAAATGTGAATATCACAAACTAACCTTAAAGTCACTATGGTAATAAACACACTTTTGTGATTGGTCAGCAAGGAGTTTGTATTAAAATACCAACTCTTTGTTGGTTAGTATGTGAACTTAACCAAAGAGGTTATACGCATAATGTATGAAGAAGTTATTTTAGTCGGTCAGGTTTTGGCGGCAATGCGCGCTCAATAAAATTTTCTTTTTCATTTCTTTTTCTCACAGGTTGTGATGAAAAATTTTGTGTGTCACTCGGGGCAAAAATATTTTATTCTCGGGCGACATAGATTGAATTCCTCGCTAAAACTTACACCCTTGGAACAAAATACTTTATCCCCTTATTCCACAAATAAGTATTTTTTTCTCACATTTCTTTTGTAAGAGCTAAAAGACTTTTGAAAAATTTTCGATTACTTTCTAATCCTGGATGGTCAGCAATCCTAACTGGCACAGTGTTAAGACTATGGTTAGTTATTAAGCTGTGCCCGTAGTCTCATAGTAGTTAATATAATGTATCACAGTAGCTTATAAGGCGCGGTAGCTATTTGCCACCTTTAGAAATAAATACAGTACAAAAAATTGTTACAATGACCGGCAAAACCTGGACAAGGGGGTGGCTAGAAAGTAGAATGGAAATGGTTAGAGCAAGCCTTTGCCACTATGCCCTTAATCTTGAGTTTTCCCCAGTCCCTAAATGCTGAGTATCGCGATCACAAGTAAAGTCTCACTATAGGATGCGTTGTGGCCAACACGCACACAGATGTCGAAATCTACTATGAAGTTACCGCTGCTGAATTTTAAACTTTGCTACATTAGATTTGTGAGGCTAATTAATAATCATCACCATATCAGCATCAAGACGTCCAATGCTGGACAAAGGCCTCCCTCAAGGATTTCCACAACGACCAGTCCTATGCTGCCTGCATCCTGTGGCTTCCCACGATCTAATAAGTGATCTAATAAGCGGGAAACAGCTAGTAAATAAATAAATATTCTGGGACAAATCACACATGGTCATCTGGTCCCAAAGTAGGATTCCCTGTGTTATGGGTTACCAGAGACTGATATACATACTTATATACGTTTAAATACATACATATATAGATATATTTTAACACCCAGACACAGAGCAAACAAATCTGCTCATCACACAAATGCTTGCCCTGGGTGGGGATCGAACCCACAACCCTCGGATCAGTAGTCAAGGGCACTAACCACTGAGCCACCAAGTCAGTATATATAGTTGCCATAAGGTGAAGACAAGGACCAGTTACGGTAGGTCTTGCCGCCAAGACGCTTGTCCCGGTAGTGCCTCGTGGAAGAGAACCACTACCTACTGTCCAGGTAGGTGCCGGAGCTGTAGGCACGATCACCTCCCACGGCTTTCACTGCTGACGGTTCGATCCCGCTCGGGACGCCAGAGAAGCTGGCTCCCACATATCCGGTAGGTACCGGAGCTGTAGGCACGCTCACTTCCCGAGGCTAACAAATGAATGACAGTAATAATAAAACATTCCAGGGCAATACTGCAGCGTCGCTCGCACTCCAACATGACGTCACCGGATTGCGCGCCGCGGCAGCTGCGCGTGGCCCGCCCTCCTCCACCAGGGTCCGTCGTCATGAGATATGACAACATCGTTAAGAGCCAGGAGGACAAAAGGCAGTATCGGTAAGATATTTTACAAATAATATTAATCGTTTTTACCTGACTACAAAAAAGAAGGGTTCTGTTTTTGACAGTCTAAGTAAAACTTATGTATTTATGGATGTTCATCTGTTCCCTCGTATTACCTAAACCACTTAACCGATCTTGAGAAATGCAGTGTCTTTGGATTCGTGCCATCACTCCGCGTGTCATAGGGTATAATATAGTATTAAAAAAACAACATGGCGGATTTTTTAGGTGAATCAAACAACCAATAAACATGTGTTTGATATTTATATCATGTTTGGTATTAAAAGAAAGGTCTTGACGAGCACATTCTATATAATATATATATGTTACATAAGAACATTTTTTTAATTTCTTAGCAAATGGTCTCACAAGTGATATTATAAGACGGCTCAATGTACGCGCGCTACAATCAAGCGACACGACACGCGGCCGCGGGTAGCGAGGTGGGGTGGCGTTATACTCTGAGCACAGAAAACATGGAAAAAAATTAAAGTTAAAAAAAAAGTTAAAAAAACTGAAACACGACTACGAAAAAGTATGAAAACAAGAGTTTCCCGTCTGAAACCATAGCCTTTATTTTTTGCTTCATCATCATCATATCAGCCAAAAATCGTCCACTGCTGGACAAAGGCCGCCCTCAAGGATTTCCACGACGACCGGTCCTGCGCTGCCCGCATCCATCGGCTTCCCGCGATCTTCACCAGGTCATCGGTCCACCGCGTGGGAGGCCTGCCTACGCTACGTTTTCCGGTGCGCGGTCGCCACTCGAGAACTTTAGTACCCCATCGGCCATCTGTTCTAAGAGCTATGTGCTATATTTTTTGCTTAATACGGGATAATAGCCGTATAGTCGCAGGCCCTATCGTAATCAAAATAATGTGGGAAGTGGAAAATAGAAAGAAGAAGACCCTCCATCTGAGTCCAAAAACGTTTTATCAAATTCACATTTTTAACCGTCTCCGTTTCGTAGTAGTTTAGTCTATTCGGTTCACACGCGGAGGTCGCGGGTTCGATTCCCGGCAGCGTTAACTTTGTAAGACTCGGTTTGGTTGGTGGTAGGGCGCATTTTCATAGCCCGATTGGCTAGCTACCACCATCTTATCTAAGTCTTGTCGCCAAACATTAGTGTCAACAGCATTGATGTGTTCCGGCTTGAAGATAACATAGTTTAGATCCCCATTGCATTGGGGAATCTTGGTAAGCCCGCTTTTATTTTCGGCATCATCGACACTTACCATCAGGTGAGATGATGCCAAGGGCTTATCAATTGAAGATAAAAAATATAAATAAACGTCAAAATGTGTACCTATGTGTTGTTCACAGGGGTCTTGAACTTTCGAATCGTCTCAAAGTGCTCCTAGTCAGCGATCCCACCACTGACAGGTCTGCTGCAGCTATGGATGTAAACGTTGGTGAGTCAACTGTTTCATACTTAGGAGTTGTAAAGCGCCTAAGGGGCACGTTGAAAAACAAATGACAGTGTCCCTTCGACAGAGTTACAGAGTCAATGAGTCAGCGATATTTCAGTGAGTCAGAGACAGTTGACTGCGACTTTGTTCCCGCTTCATTTTGCTATCCCGTAAAACTCCGACCTGACCTTTGTCTCATCATAAAGAAAATTCGTGTTCAAAATTCCAGCTTTCTAGGTCCAAGGGTTTGGATTGGGCGTCGATGAGTTAGTTAGTGAGTGAGTCAGGCCCTAGTATATAGGGTGTACCAAAAAATTGGTGTAGGTCTCGTTAACTGGGGCTTCTAATCATCATGCTGAACAACTTTTGTTCTATGACTTTTAAATTGAAAATGGGTTCTTTGGGGAAAGTTGTTCAGTATGATGAGTAAAACCCCCAGTTAGTCGGACCTACACCATTGTTTTTTCACCCAGTGTACTCAGCTATGCTGTGCCAAGAGATAGTAATTCTTTTTTAATTGTAAAATGGCGCAAAAACTGTTGGTCTACCTGAAGGAAAGTGGGTACCGCCGCCTATGAACAACAGTGACACACGCAGGAGCTCAGTGTTGTGGCCATTCGTAGTCTTATTACTTTGTCAGGGGGAGTCATCATTGCTTTAACAAGATAAGAATTGACCGAGATGGAATTTGGAAACTAATTATGCTGGCTATCCCGCCCCACTCGCCAGTACAGCAAGCTGCTTGTGGGTATCGTTGAAAATATCTTATAAAATGAATTAGATAGATAGATAGTTCATTTATTCATTGACAGTTTACAAGGAATAAAGTAATAAGCTTATTATAACTACACAAAAAGAAAAATAAAAGACCTAATAAAACAAAATTAAAAACTAAATTGCTGAACTTAAGTGGCAGTGGGCGGGGCACATAGCTCGTACAACGGATGGCCGTTGGGGCAGTAAAGTTCTCGAGTGATGAACGTGCACTGGAAAACGTACCGTAGGCAGGCCTCCCACTCAGTGGACCGATGACCTGGTGAAGGTCGCGGGAAGCCGCTGGATGCTGGTAGCGCCGAACCGGTCGTCGCGTCGTGGAAATCCTTGGGGGAGGCCTATGTGCAGCAGTAGACGTCCTTCGGCTGATATGATCATGATCAACTAAATTAAAACACAAACAGGACGAACGAAGTATTGCCAATGAAAAGGCACTGACTCAGCATAAATGATTTGGATTGTGTTCGATGTTTCTTTGAACACGACCAGCTCATATACAGAAACTTGGTTCCATACAAACTAAAATGAATTGGATGTATACGCAAAAGCTAGACACGAAATTCTTGGGAATGTATTTTGATTACTTTTTCGAAATACTTTATTTTTAAACAAGTTTAGCGAATTTATATAACAGGAGAATCGACATAGCTCAGAATCGCTAAACTGATGTGGCAGTGCAGTGGGCAGTGCACATAGCTAGTAGAACGAGTGGCCGTTAGGGTAGTAAAGTTTTCGAGTGGCGACCGCGCACCGGAAAACGTAGTGTAGGAAGGCCTCCCACGCGGTGGACCGACGACCTGGTGTAGATTATTTATCATTATTGTATAATAGCAGTAAATTTTCCAAATATAATAAAATAAAATAAATAAATAAATAAATACATCGCGGGAAGCCGCTGGATGCGGGCAGCGCAGGACTGGTCGTCGTACGTGTTGTCCAGCAGTTGACGTTTTTCGGCTGATATGATGATGACGATGAATATTACAGTGAAGACCAATCCAACACTGTTAACGAGGTCGGATGAAGACAATGCGTTGAAAATTACAGGCTATCTCAGCGATCCAGAGGAGTTGCCTGGGTTGGCGCATTTCTGCGAGCACATGCTGTTTTTGGGGACACAGAAATATCCAGAGGTATGTGGCATTAAGAACATTATGGCATTATGTCCCTACTGCTGGGGCACGAGTTCTCCAACTCGGGAATGTTAATATTTAACTTTTTCTCATTTTTATTATTTGCTATAGCGGCATAGCGGCTATAACAACCCGCACTGGGCCCGCGTGGTCAACTAAGGCCCGATTGCCCTAGTTCGGGGTAGGCTCGAGCCCCTCAGTAGGGACGTACATATGAGCTGATATGATGATAGCGGCAATACAAAAACACTGTGAAAATTTAAACTGTCTACATATTACGGTTCATGAATACAGCCTATTGACAGACAGACAGATGGTAGACTGTGGAGGCTTTGTAAGAGGGTCCCGTTGGTCACCCTTTAGGTGTACGCAACCTTAAAAATGAAAAAGTTACGATTCTGTGACTGTCTGTGTCGGATGGACAGAGAGAACAATCAATCAATCAGTTTAAAGTGTTATAAAACAATCAATGTTCAAGGGTTCCACATAGGAACTACGGAATCCTTAAAATGAGAAATTTTACTTAGCTCAATCTGAATTCAACAGGAGAATGAGTACACGAAGTTCCTATCAGAGCACGGGGGTACGTCCAACGCGTCGACGTCATCGGACCACACCACTTACTACTTCGATGTGCTGCCCGCACACTTGCCAGCTACTTTGGACATGTGAGTATGCTTGTATTAATTACATACATAACTAGTGGTGTAGTCACTTGTGGCGACATCTACAGTACAAATACTCCCCACAGCCCAACAAAGACTGACTCACAGTTACTTCAACACCTCGACAAATGGTACTGACGTGGCGTCTTTTTTTTATTTTCCCTTATTCGGAA
The DNA here is from genome assembly GCA_947284805.1 of Coleophora flavipennella. Classification (NCBI taxonomy): domain Eukaryota; kingdom Metazoa; phylum Arthropoda; class Insecta; order Lepidoptera; family Coleophoridae; genus Coleophora; species Coleophora flavipennella. Next base: position 56,252,820 of record OX369308.1, on the reverse strand, counting down.
GGAGGGGGAGAGATGCATCATGCATACTACTACAGCCCGGCTGTACTGGTTATGTGGGACTCACAGCTGCTGAACCTACCCACTAAAACTCCTCCCATGGATTTAGGTCAATCGAGACCTGTGAAATCCTTCATCGGAGCGACCCACACCCTTAGGGAAGGGGTGCGTAAGTAGAGAGGGTTTGCACCAAACGCGCTGTGGAGATAGTATGCGCGCCCGATGTAGGGGCCCCTCCCATGGAAATGTGGGTAGACGTGACGTCGTGACTATACGTGTGTATGGAGAGAAATACTGGCTGCACATCTAAAGTGTACCATGACGCTGGTGACAGCACCACAATTCGGCACAGACAACATAGAATGCGCTAACAACATTACTTAGTGTACGTACACGGCCAGACACCAACACCAACACAACAGGATAACACCTCGCCTGGCGGAGATACTCCCTTTGCTGCCGAGAAGTAGGAAAACGCTGTTCTTACAGTGGTGACCCCGACGTGATGAAAAACGGGGCTTCCTACACACTGGTGGTAGAACCTTCTATGCAAGGTACGATTGGGTATCACACCACTGCTTGCTCTATACCACCGTCAAGTAGCGCGCAGGGTTCCGGCGGGTGGGGCGAGATAACTAACACACGAGCTGCTCCATCTTCGATAATTTAAGATTTTTCGTATGAGACAATATGGTTTTTTGAAAAAGTTATTAAAATTGTCACATGACTGTGTAAAGAAGAAACTTGTTTTAAATCATGGGTAGAATCCCCGATTAAAAAGACCACTGTAGATAGCCTTAAACTACTATTAAATATTGGAATATGTTTTTTTTTTGTACCTAAGCAATGCTACCCTCCGGAGGACTCGGGGGAGAAAGGTTGTGAATGCTTATGCATACCAGTACAGCCGGGTGCACTGGTTATGTGGGAATCACAACTAACCTGTGCCTACCCACTAAACACCACCCTTGGGATGGCTTTGGTTTTGCAACCTCTAAGCAGTCATCCAAAGCGAGTCGTCCCCCCCCCCCCCCCCCCCCAACCCCCCGGATTACGGTTCATTGTGCCACACTTGAGACAACGGACAATGAGTAAGGTTAGCTGTGCATCTACGAATCTAATTACAGACGTAACTACTAGCTGTGCCTCTATCAATCTCTAACTACAGATGTAGCCTCATTCTTGCCACGTGGAACCACTGAGATCAATAAAGTTAATTTTAATATTGATATTTTCTGCTCCATCAGTTAGGACGAGCTTTGCGAACAGCTTCTAAGAAAAACTAGTTTATTTTAAGCACTAAATTAATGTTGCTCGGTTACCTACTAGTTATCTTACTGTTGTTATTGGGTTGACTTTGCTGTAACGAGTAGTTAACTAAAATGTTAATTATTGTTGTTGCTGTAACGAGTAGTTAACTAAAATGTTAATTATTATTGTTAATTCCTTTTCTTCGAATCTTATCAGGTACTCTTATTAGATTAAGATACTTTAAGGGTTAACTTTCCATACAAACGTAGATCCGCTTTAATACAAAAACTACTTGCCGGATTGAATACAAACTGTGCTAATATAGTGAGTAGACACATATCCATGGTTGTAAATTAGTTTTCGAGGTACTAATAAAAAACGGAAAAAAAAGAGAAGTTTTAAAATTTCAATACAAAACTAATAAAAACTTTCGTTTAATTAAGTTTCAATTTACTACGATGAAAACCAATTACAAACATCGATATAAAGCGGAACTACGTTTGTATGAAAACTCGAGCATCCGGGGATCCTTATATACTCAGATGATTTCTTTTTTGCTACATATATGGATAGGCGGAGACTTTTGAACATTCAAGTATAAATTCTAAATTGTTTTGCTGTAATACTCCCCCGAATGTCAGAATAAGAAACTGTAAAAAAAAACGTACTCCAACCAGCTTCGCGCAATTCTTCATCGCGCCCCTCTTCACCGAGTCGGCGACGGGCCGCGAGCTGTCAGCCGTGAACTCGGAACACGAGAAGAACACTCAGTCCGACACCTGGAGGCTGGACCAGCTCAACAAGAGCACTGCAGACCCTGGCCACGCTTACCACAAGTTTGGGACAGGTATATGCAACATCGAAGTCGATAGGTATACAGGGTGACTGGTAAGTAGTGCAAATCCAAAAGTCATATTAACTGGGGGTCGGAAATCAACGGTTTTCGAGTTAAAGCCCATTTAATTTTCCAATTTTGTATGTAAAACGCATTTGTTTAAATGTATTGTGATTTTCCAAAAAAAAAACTAAAACATAGTTGACTTGCAAAATACGATAAAAACTTCCTTATTTTATCATATTATTTCCATTATAATAAAAAAAGTTTAAAAAATACAAATGAATTGCAACAAAAAACAATGATTGTTATCAAAAAGGTGTCTCAAGTCCCATACTAATTTATCCAACAATTTTGTATGAAAAAAATCAAAATCGAATTTTTGGATGACCTTGTGAATCAAAGTTAGTCGATGATGGTAGAGGGTCATAGATTTCTGTTATTGTGAAAAACATCATAATTCTTGAAATTTAAAAAAATAATTCTTGAACATTTGTATGGGATTTGAGGCACCCTTTTGACAGGAATCATTGTTTTTTGTTGCATCTTATTTGTATTTTTTAACTTTTTTTATTTTAAAGGAAATTTGATAAAATAAGGAAGTTTTTATCGTATTTTGCAAGTCAAACTATATTTATGTAGTTTTTTTTTGGAAAATCACAACACTTAAACAAATGCGTTTAACATACAAAATTGAAAAATTAAATGGGCTTTAACTCGAAAACCGTTGAATTCCGGCCCCCAGTTAATATGACTTTTTTTGTTCTAAATTACGTGTAGTTTATCCCCTTAAAAGGATTTGCACTACTTACCAGTCACCCTGTATGTATTTTATTTTATTTCCTTAATGAAACCTACAGCATACAATTTTATTATTTGAATTTCAAATACAATTTTACAGGCCAAAAAAGATTTCATACGTAAATTTTAAACTTTAAACAGCTGTTAAGGGATGGTTGAGAATGCGCATTGTAAAGTATAAGTCTGTGTGTATGTATGTGTTTCTGCGCGTGGGAAGGGAGTGTATGTGTTACTGTGCGTGGGGGTGAGGTGTATGCGGAGGGGGGGGGGGGGGGTTAGGTGTGCTTGTGGGGAGGTGTGTGTGTGTGTGTTTAGTCGCAATTTAAATTCAGGATTTCACCTACACGTTTCTTGAAAGAAGATGAAGTTAGATGGTATATGTCCAGCTCCGACAGTATTGAATTGTAGGAATGAACACATCTTAAAACAACAGAGTTCTGAGCGTACGTTGTATGCGTTCGAGGTTCATAAATAAGGGCGATGGCCTTAGACGACCACGCGGACCCAGTGCGGGTTGGTCGACTTCACACATAACCTTTGAGTTTCTTCGCAGGTGTGTGCAGTTTTCCTCACGATGTTTTCCTTCACCGTTAAAGCAATCGGTGATGTAATAGGTTTATAGATAGACGGTAAAAAATAATTTTGGGAGTTTTTATCATCTTAATTTATATAGTTAAGTATATTTATTCCCAAGCAGATTCAATCAAGATGCCTCAAGCAAAGATTATATAATATTTATAAGTACCTTTTTTTAATGTAAATTAACAACACATTTACCATAAAAAACTACAAGGAAGACCTTTTGTGGCCAGGTAACAGAGAGACCCTGGAAACGACACCGAAGGCGAAAGGCATCGACGTGCGCAAGGCGCTGCTGCAGTTCCACAAGCAGTGGTACTCCGCCAACATTATGACGCTCGTCGTCGTGGCGAAAGGTAATTTTAACACGCTTTTTTATTAACTTCACTTGTAACTATGTAAGAAAATCTTGGAATCTTAATTTGACCCACTTGCCGGTCTTCGATTAGGATGAAATTTTGCACACGCTCTGAGTTCTGATGACTATATATATGACTAGCTAAGAAACGTCATTACAAATCCAATATGGCGGCCTCCCCAAGATGGCGGACTGGCTGTTTGAAATCCACCCCCATGATATGGGTATCAAATGAAAGGGTTCGCTGTCAGGACTACGAAAAAAATAGTCACGTAAACTTAAATCCAACATGGCGAACATCCAAGATAACTTACTTAACGTGTTTACTAAAAGCGTGTTTTTTAGTTTTTTAAACTAATTGACGATTATAAGTTATTAGCTTATTATTAGCTCCTGCACCAAAATTATTATTCTTGAATTTTATAGCTTTTATTTCTGCCTGTACCATCTATTGTTATGGAGCGATTGTAGAGTTCGGCAGCTAACGAAACTTTTTGGTTGGTATTTTTTGATCGGGGGCTACCGTTACGGGCGCTAGTGAAACTCACCGCTTTTATTGACATGCAAACTGCCTGGCGTAACGATGTTCTTCTACGATTTTAACTATGAATATCGACACTCTATTCTTAAATAATTATCTTCACTTTGAAATAAGTACTTATATTTTTCCTCAGAATCCCTGAACGAACTGGAAGATATCGTTGTTCCGCTCTTCTCAGCAGTCGAAGACCGCAACGTATCCGCCCCTTCTTGGCCGGACCACCCCTATCCCCCGAATTTAAGGAGGAAACGGGCTTTTTGCGCTCCAGTTAAGGATCTTCGCTCGCTTTCCATAGACTTCCCTATTCCGGATATGAGAAAACATTATAAGAGCGGGGTAAGTACTGTGGTACGAAAATCTCAGAGCACAGTGTGTTTTTGTTCCCAAGCCTTGGTTTAGAAACCAAAACAAAAGAAATAAGTAGGTTTGAGTACTCTGTGACGGCATCAACTTCTTCTTCTTAAAAACTTTTACAGAAGATAAATTGTTGCCTAAGATACAGACGATTTTAATAGTGTACTACTTACAAAGTTTTTTTTTATTAAATATTTGAGTGCGTGCGGCTGCACCTCACCTGGTGGTAAGTGCCGATGCAGCCGAGGATGTAATACGCAAGCTCAAATAGTGCGTGTTCACTCTCGTCTTAAAGATTCCAAAATTATACGAATCGGGGAATACAGACGCCGGCAGGGAATTCCACTCCTTCGCCGTTCGCATAATGAACGAAGAAGCAAAACGCTTTGTACGTAAAGGTGGAACATTAACGACAAAGGGGTGGAATCGCCCTCCGCGCATGGTCGTCCGATAATAAAATGGAGAAGGGGGAATGAGATCGTGAAGCTCAAGGGTACACTATGCGAAATGAACCCTGTAAAACACCGATGCAGAGGCTACTTTGCAGGCTTGGGAGCCTGTTTAATACAAGTTCCTCGTCGCCAATGAGTCTCCTAGCGCGTAGGTCGTTAGAATCCAAGGCATCTAGCTGGTAATGAGCCGATCCGTCCCACAAGTGAGAGCGTACTCCCTACATGAACGAACTTGAGCTTGGTATAATATGAGAAGCTGCTCTGGTGTGAAGTAAAGTCTCACCTTCGAGAGGATACCAAGCTTTTTGGCAGCCGTTTTTGCCTTGGATAATGTATCTCCAGAAATTCAGATCGGATGTTAAATCGTCAAGGAGCTCAAGATAGTCGGAGATCTGGATAGATTCATCTCGGAAAGTAGGATATAAAGACTCTTTTTCGCACTGAATAGACACGCCTGCATTTTAGAGGTATTCAACCTAACAAGATTGGCATCGCCCCAATCAGAGGCTGCCTTGAGTGTTAGGTTCACGCGCTCAATCACGGCCTCTCTCTGGGTTAGTATATCTGGACCTCTAGCTCGAGCACTAGACAAGTATCTTTCCGTAACCGTGCTGTCGTCTGTATGCCCTAATATACCGGGTGTCAGCAGATCGTTAATATGCAGCAAAAACAAAGTTGTGGAGAGAACTGAGCCCTGAGGTACGTCGTCAATAGCCAATAGGTCAGACGAGCAGCCATCGACGACCATTTGAATGAACCGTTCCCTCAGGATGTCAGATAGCCAGTTGCACAAACCAGTAGGTATTCCGTAGGACACTTGACTCTAACAAAATTAGAACTTTAAAGCTTAACATTTCGCGAACCAATCCCTGAATCAAAAAATAGTTCTAGCAAATCCCCAGTTTAAAAAAAAAAAACTATTCAACGATACCCCCACGATACGGTACGTTAGAGAAAAACAACCCATGTTGGGGAGGTACAATACTTTTTTTTTTTCAAGATTTTACTGTACAACTTTGTCGGCGTGCTTAATATGTTTATATTTCTAGTATTGAGTCTCTGAGCTAAGCCGCAGATAGACGGACAGACAGACATGGCGAACCTATAAGGTTTACTTGTTGACTTCGGAAGCCTAAAAATAGTAAAAGTTTTAAATTGTGGTAGTTTACCTATAGACTGGGGCTTAGCTGTGTGTGTGAGCCGTGCGCATGTAGTAGTACAACGTAAAGCGTCATATATATAGACGCATATACGTCTTTAAATTGAATAACTTAAGGGTCCCCAGGAGGCTCGAGTTTCCATACAAACGTAGTTCCGCTTTAATACAAAAACCACATGCCGGATTGAATCCAAACTTTGCAAATATATTGAGTAGACACACGTCGATGTTTATAATTATTTTTCATTGTAGTAAATTTAAACATAACTAAACGAAGTTTTAAATTAGTTTTGTACTGAAAGTTTGAAACTGCTCTTATTTTTTTACGTTTTATATTAGTACATCGAAAACTAATTACAAACATCGATATGCGTCTAGTCAAAGTATTTGCAAAGTTAGTATTCAATTCGGAATGTAGTTTTTGTCATCATATTAGCCGAAGGACGTCCACTGCTGGACACAGGCCCTCCCCAAGGATCTCCACGACGACCGGTTCTGCTGCATACAGCGGCTTCCTGCGACCTTCACCAGGTCATCGGTCCACCGAGTGGGAGGCCTGCCTACACTACTGTAGTTTTTGTATTAAAGCGGAACTTCGTTTGTATGGAAACTCGAGCCTGCTGGGGACTCTTAATGAGACCTTTTTATCGCTCTCACACGAGAGTGCCACAAAGTGGTGGGACCGGCGCGGGCGTCAATATTTTGTTATTTGATCTATTCTTACGTTGTCTTGTTACAGCCTGGTCATTATTTATCCCATCTGCTGGGTCACGAAGGTCCAGGCAGTCTACTATCAGCTCTCAAAGCCAGGGGATGGTGCAATAGGTATTTTTTTTAGATTATCTGTGATAAACGTTGAATCAGAATTGAAGAGATCCGTAGGAAAACTGAAGACTCCGACATAGCTTTTAGAATAACTATTAAGAGCCGCTGGGGCAGTAAAGTTTTCGAGCAGAGACTGCGCACCAGAAGGCGTAGACAGGCCTTTCATTCGGCTCGACGATGAACTGGTGAAAGTCGCGGGTTGCCGCTGGATGCAGGCAGCTCAGGACTAGTCGTTGTGGAAATCATTGGTGGAGGCCTTTGTCCAGCAGTGGACGTCTTCAGCTGATTTGATAATGATAACGTGGGTTATGTATGAGTAGAAACAGCGAGGCCAAGACGACGCTGCAAAGACAACAGGTGAGATATAAAATAAAAGTTAAAAAACTAAAATCCGACTGCGGAAAAGTATAAAAACACGAGTTTCCCGCTTGAAATCATAGCCTTCATTGTTCCCTTCTTCTGGGCTAATAGCCGTGGTCGCAAGCCCTATCGTAATCCAAATTTTTATTCTAAGTACCTATCGTTGTGGCTTTTTTTTATTTATTTTTATTTCCATATTTTTTGTGCTCAGAGTACAAAGCCACCCGACCTTGCTACCCGCGGCCGCCTGTCGTGTCGATTGATTGTAGCGCGTACATTGACCATCTCGTAATATACCTTGTGAGACCATTTGCTAAACATGATATGAATATCTAAAAAAAGTAATTAGGTTCTGTATATAACCTATAAAATCCGCCATGTTGATTTTTATAAATGCTTTATATCGGTTGAGTGGTTTACGGTGGTATGTCATGTATGGAGGGGTAAAGTCATGGCGCTTGCGGCCATTCACAACAAGACTGTCAATCCCTCGTCACTCGTAGCTCAATTTATTTATTAGCGACATCTTTTGGAAGGTCATATACGAGGGGAGTTCAATATATTCTTGGTATGGGTATGAAAAAAAAGTTAACGGTCTTAAAATAATTTATTTCTCAATATAGTCTCCCACAATCGATATGCATTTATTTGATCGCTGAGTTAACTTTGATAAACCCTCAAAAAATATTCCTTCTGTTTGTCCTCAAAATGTTCGTTTATTGCAGCCTTCAGAGATTCATAGTCCTCATATCGGTTCCCTCGCAGGTCTTATTTAAGGTTTGGGAAGAGAAAATAGTCGCTAGGAATCAGGTCCGGACTGTACGGTGGGTGATTAATTTCTTGAAACCTGTATAGCAGCCTTCGCAACTCGGGACGTGTGAACAGGTACATTGTCGTGTAGAAGCAACACACCTTTGGCCAGCTTTCCACGTCTTTTTGTTTGATAGCTTCCCGTAACTGATGGAATAGAGAAGCATAATATTCTCCAGTAATATTGACTTTATTTTTTGTATAATAAATTAGAAGGATTCCTTCGTAATCCCAAAATACAGTGGCCATTATCTTTCCAGCTGACGGAATGACCTTGAAATTTTTTTGGGAGGACCTGTACCCTTAATATGCCATTGCATAGACTCTTGTTTACTTTCCGGATCATAATAATGAACCCAAGTTTCATCTCCTGTCACTATTCTTTTGAAAATGTTATCGGGTTCTTCGCCACACCACTCTAAAAACTCTTTACAGCAAGCCACACGCGTTTGTATTTGAACCGGAGTAAGCATTCGCGGCACCCATCTTGCAGATACTTTTGACATATTGAGATGGTCATGAATAATTGTATGTATGGTACCGACGGAAAGGCTAGTTTTCTCAGCTAATGATTTTACAGAGACTCGAGCATCTTCAAATATCAATTTCTCGACTTTATTGATATTTCCCTGCGTAGTCGCCACCACACTTCGACCAGGGCGGGGGTCGTCTTCTATGGTCTCTCTCCCGCGCTTAAATTCACTTGACCACTTTTGAACAGTGGATAATGAAGGGGAAGTGTCCCCATAAACATCGTCCATTTCTGTTTTTATTTGTTGCTGAGTTTTTTCCTGTTTTGTAAGGAACTTGATTACGGCTCGGTGACATTGTAAAAATCCTTCGTTCTTACATATATATTTGGGAATAACAAATAAACTGACAAAGAAAATGTCATAGATTTTCGCATTTATAACAAAGAGTTTGTCATTAATATGAGACTAAGGAGATTTCTTACGAATGAGTATAACATATCAATACCGAGAATATATTGAACTCCCCTCGTATATACCTATATCGTTGTATAAATTGTAGTAGAGTGTCAAGACCGTCATTGGCGTAAAGGCTACTTACCTCCTCATGTAAAGCTAATAGACTAGCCATTACGCCATGGAGTCGGTTTAAAAGCTTTCCAGAAATGTTGCTATTTTGGTTCTCCCCTTTCCCTCTATACCCCAGTTTAAACATGATTTTAATCGTTGACAGTTTGGTGGGCGGTACCCGAATCGGTGCTCGTGGCTTTGGATTCTTTGGTGTTCAAGTGGATCTGACGGAGGATGGCATCGAGCATATTGATGACATTATCACACTTGTGTTTCAGGTATGAATTAAATGTGATTGCTTATGTAATATTAAACAATTTAATTTGGAGAGTGTGTTTTGAAAATAAATTGGCCAAGTGCGTGTCGGATTACGCGCACAGTAGGGTTCCATAGTCTTCAAAAAATAAATATATTTATTGGATAGATAATATTTATTTCGAATCATAATATACTCATATAGTTACATGGATTAGCAAATATGTTATTAATTTAATAGTTACCTACTGTTATATTAATATTTTTTTTCTATGTTATCTTTTTTCAAATCTGATGGTTTCCTTAAATAAATAAATAATACACATTATGTGAAAATTTCAATTGTCTACCTATTACGGTTCATGAAATACAGCTCGTTGACGGACGGACAGACGGACAGACAGCGGAGGCTTAGTAATAGGGTCCCGTTGGTTGTACGGAACCCTAAATACTAATTATAGGTTAGTAACACCGAGAGAAAATAAATAAATACAAGGCATAGGGTCCCGTTACCTGCCTGGCACGGAAGCCTAAAACTAATGTTCGGAGAGTGTACAGATAAGCACAAAATAAAAGGCGCGCTGGTTTAATCTTCTATGTGCAGCACGTAAAAGGAAAAAACGATCAATTCTTGTAATAAACCTGAGAAAATTGATTTCTTTACTTATTTCTCTCTATCGATTGTTTTTACATGTTGTGCGAACAAAGATTACTCCGTGCAGCTTATTTTTGATCGACTTCGAAAAAGGAGGAGTCTCTAATTTCGATTATATGTTTTTTTTTTGTTTGTGTATTTTTGCGATACCTTCACCGGATGTGAACCGATTTTAATGATTATTTTATTGTTTGAATTAGAATTGTAGCCGGTTGCATCCTTGTCATTTCACAGCTCTACAAAAATCGATCCACCGACTAGGTGGCCTGCCTACGCTTCGTATTCCGGTGCTCGATTTTCACTCGACAACTGTATCTACCGCATCTAAAATTAAAACTTGACATCTATCGATTTACTAACACCTGGATAACGAAAATACACACACAAAAGTAATAAAATAAAGTATTTGTTATTTTCAATCATTTCCAGTCATGTTTTGAGTTTGATTTAAATATGTTTCAGTACATAGAAATGCTGCGCACCGAGGGCCCTCAGCGTTGGGTGTGGGAAGAACAGCGAGACCTCATGGCGATGGAGTTCCGGTTCAAAGACCAGCAGGAGCCCCGCAGTGTGGCCGCTGGACATGTTCATCAAATTCAGGTGTGTCTCTAATAGGTTATTCGGGCAGCGCGGGATCGTTCATGATGGAAATCCTTGGAGGAGACCCCTGTCCATGAAGTGTCGGAAACTTTTTTTTGTGTTGAAATGTTTCTTGTTGCTGATATATTGACACTTCATAAAGATATGTACAGATACTATGTAAAATAGGGATAACGACAGTAACAATAAATTAAGAACTCAAATTGCCCTCCTACTTAAACTTCGGAAAACCTCACTTGTTTTGTTTTCCATCGAGTCTTCGATTTTTAATTCACCAAAATCACAAAATGAGTACTTAAATGACGCTGCTAAACTATGACGACACGCCTAGGTATGTCAAACATTTATAGAACAAAGTTTCGGTTTTTGACAGATGGTAAAAAGTAACCCAGATGACAAGCATTCGTCATCCTTATTCTATTTTAAATAAATTATTTGTATTTTAAATTATTATTTGAAAATTCAGATCGAAAATAAAGGTAGATTTAGTGTTAGCGCTTGGAAAACGGGGTACTTATATAAAAATTTTGCTTTCAGTAACGCGTTGGCAGGCTCTCAGAATGGGGATGACGACAGCATCAGAAATAAATTTTGAACTCTTGATTGACAGCATGGATGTGTTACGGCATGAATAAAAGATAGCCAGTTCCCCATTGCGTTGGGATATGTTGGTAAGCCCGCTTCCATCTTCGGCATCATCGTCACTTACCATCAGATGAGATGATGACAAGGGCTTATCAATTTTGGATAAAAAAATTACCTAACCACTGCGGTAGCGCCGAAAGAAGAGAAAACTTTTTACAGGTTTATAAGTTTTGACCCTCCGAGTGTCCCTGGCAAACGACTAGGTTGACAAAGTTTTGTCCCTGCAAGAGTTCCTGGTTAGGTGTCGGTAACGTTACAGTGTAGCGAGTTCATTTTTTTTCCCATCTCAAAAAATGCTCAACGCGCCTAAAGAAGTTTTCATTTCAATAAACCTGCCGGATTGTGTCGCAGAGTGTTCCATTGAAAATAAAAGCACTTTACATATGTTCTTTTCTCCAGGAATTCCCAATGGAGGACGTATTAAGCGCTTACTACCTGATGACGGATTGGCGTCCAGAGCTTATCGACGGATTACTGTCTCTGCTCACGCCGGACAACGTACGCGTCGGCGTTTTGGCTAAGTGAGTCTCTTACCTTGTTATAGGTCTAATTTGTAAGGCTAGCAGAGGTCATCTATAGTGCAATAGGCGATTTTTCCGTATAAAAAATAATATTCAATAAATAGCATATCTTCTAGAATAGCACCAAAAACTTGCTCATTTGAAATATTAAACAATTTTTGAGATGATGTCGAGGGCTTATCGATTGTGGATAAAAAAATCAAAGTCATTGTGTGTGACTAACTAATTAAGCGATTTTGAATTGAAAATAGAATAAAATATCTAGAGTAAGTTTTTGTACTTTTGTAGGAGAAATACTATTTAATTAAAATTATTTTTATAGTTCATTTTTGATATCGTCAAATAGTATAAAACCTTACTGTCCATTTTGAAACGAAAATGAGCTGAACTGAACCTTCGTACAATGCAGTAATTTTAGTTTTGATACTTTCCAATAGTTGTAGTTTACGCGAGCCTCCCAGTGGGTGGACCGACGAGCTGGTCTCAGGAAGCTGCTGGTTGCGGACAGTGCAGGACCAGTCGTCGTGGAAATCCTTGGGAGAGGCCTTTGTCCAGCAGTGGAATTCTTTCGGCTGATAGGATGATAGTGATTTGCCATTCAAGTACACTCATAAAACACAACCCTCTTGTTGGTGGGCATTTTCTAGGCCCGCCTGGCAAGCTACTACCATCTTATCTAAGTCTTGCCGCCAAAATGTGTTCCGGCTTGAAGATAAGATAGCCAGTTCTCCATTGCGTTGGGGAATCTTGGTAAGCCCGCTTCCAACTTCGGCATTATCGTCACTTACCATAAGAGCGTCGGTGGCGCAACGGCAAGAGCCGCTACCTCCTATCCGGGAAATCGTGGTTCGAGTCCTGCCACGTACCAATGTGTTTTTGAATTTCGATCTCATATGTACGTTTATCCGACGCTCTTACGATGGGGAAAACATCGTGAGGAAACCTGCACACGCCTGCGAAGAAGCTCGAAGGTTGTGTGTGAAGTTGACTAATCCGCATTGGGCCCGCGTAGTCGACTAAGGCCCGATCGCCCTAATTCAGAGTAGGCTCGAGCCCCTCTGTGGGGACGTATATATGAGCTGATGTGATGACCATCAGGTGAGATTATGCCAAGGGCTCACCAATCGTGAATAAAAAAAGCGTTAAAAACTTGTGTTTATTTTCACTAAAACTAGTTTTTTTTTAGGTGTTTCGCTGAGAAATGTGCACAGACGGAACCTTGGTACGGCACTAAGTACTTGCAAGAGGATATTGACGAAGCAACGTTACAAGTAAGTGCTGGAAATAGTTACATTCGGTAGAGATTTCGGTCGCTGAAGTGACAACCCATACTATTCCGACTGCTGCGTATCTCGGGAAGGTATTATATTTTAATCTACAATAGGGGATCGAACTGCTATTTGAGTTACTTTTTATGATCTGTCAATAACGAAATTTAGTTCTAAAAATATTTGAAATACCCACAAGTGACGTCATAGATTCTTTGCGTCGTTGACGAACTTTTTTGTGATATTGATCAATTAAAAATTGAAGATGTGATAGAAAAATAAAACAAGTAAGGTTTTTTGAAACTTCCAGAGGAGAGCAATTTAGGAAATCATATTTCAGAATTTATTTTTGATGCAGTCCGATCCCCTATTGATAAGCCCATGGCATCATCTTACCTGGTGGCAAGTGGCGATGGCGTGTTCTTGTCGTCAATCATCAAAACACGTCCGCTTCTGGGCGAAGACCTCCCAGAAGGTTTTCCACAACGAAAGGACCTGCGCTGCTCACATCCAGAGGCTACTCGCGTCCTTCACCTGGTAGTCGGTCCAACGATAGCAGTCCCGCCTGCGCTACGTGCTTGGTTGCGTGGTCACCACTCGAGAGCTTTATGTGCCCAGTGGAGTTTAGTGTAACGAGTCTGTGAGTTACATCGGTTACGTTGGATTTTCTAAGAATCTCCTCAGCTCTGTGCAAAAAATATACGTTAATGCGTTGCTCAGTGGTCACGTGATTGAAGGACAACCAAACACACTTTCACATTTATAGTCTTACTGGCTTTTGCCAGCGACTTCGCTTGCGTGAACATAGTTTCTATGACTGTCTGCGAAGGTGCGCAATGGAAAAAGTAACCTATATGTTAATTCAGATCCTAGTCTGTCTGCCTACCAAATTTCATACAGATACGTTAAGTAGTTTTTGAGTGAAAGAGTAACAGACATTTATACATACAAACTTTCGCGTTTATAATATTATTAGTATTATTTAAAACCTTGCACCTACCGTGTCTCATTGAATTATTTGTAGATTTTTCTTTATCTAGAAATGGAAGCAAGCAAAACCGATAAAGGAACTATACCTGCCGCCTCCAAACGAATTTATACCTTCTCGCCTGGAGTTAGAGGCCAATGTTGACCCGACGAACGACGCTGTAGCGCCTTGTATTGTCAAGGTATGTTGTGCTGGTTTTTTTAAAAATTGTACAAAGTACAACCTCTGTGGCGTGTGGCATACACGTAGATAAGTGAATATATACTTGTTTCTATTTAAGAATCCCCAGGAGGCTCGAATTTCCATACAAACGTAGTTCCGCTTTAATACAAAAACTACATGCCGGATTGAATCCAAACTTTGAAATTATATTGAGTTTTTTTTTAATTAAAAATTTGAGTGCGTTTGACTATATCTCACCTGATGGTAAGTGACGATTTAGTCGAGGATGGTACACGCAAACACAAGTAATGCCTATTCACTCTCGCCTTAAAGATCCCCAAATTGTAGGAGTCGGGAAACACAGACGCAGGCAAGGAGTTCCACTCCGTCGCTGTCCGCATAATAAATGAGAAAGCGTAACGCTTCGTGCGTATAGGCTGAATATCAACAACAAAGGGGTGGAACCTCCCCCTGCGTCTCGTTGACCGAAGGTGGAATGGAGCTGGGGGAATGAGGTCGTGAAGTTCCTGAGCACACTTTCCGAAATGAATTCGATAGAATACCGAAAGACAGGCAACTTTGCGGCGATGCTCAAGGCTTTGAAGCTTGTTTTTGACAAGCTCATCGTCACCAATGAGTCTCCGGGCGTGTCGGTCGATAGCGTCCAAGGTATCCAGCTGATAGCGGGCTGATCCGTCCCATAGGTGAGAACAGTACTCCATACAAGATCGGACTGGTGCTTGATATAAATAAATAAATGAGTAGACACATATCGATGTTTGTAATTAGTTTTCATTGTAGCAAATTGAAACGTATCTAAGCAAAAGCTTAAATTAGTTTTGTACTGAAAGTTTGAAACTGCTCATATTTTTTACCGTTTTCTATTAGTACATAGAAAACTAATTACAAACATCGACATGTGTCTACTCATTATATTTTCATAACCGCTTTGAAACAAAAATGTCCTCAGTTGGTATTTTTTTCCCGTATTGAAATGCCCGCCGACTTGCGGAAAACCTGTGTGTACATTTATATTTTATTTCAAATAACCAGTCCACACACACATTCACACGAATTTCTGTCTGTTTTAAAAGGACCTTTTTTGTATTTTTGTATTTCCTTAATTTTGTAGTTCAGTTAGCAATAAATCGTCGCAAGGCACACGCATTTTATTTGCAAAACCAACCCTTTTTTTAAATTCGCAATTGGTAAACCCTTGACAACATCTCACCTGGTGGTAAGTGACGATGTTGCCGAAGATGGAAGCGGGCTTACCAAGATTCCCCAACGTAATGGGGAACTGGCTATCTTATCTTCATGCCGGAACACTCCAATGATATCAACATTGATATTTGGCGGAAAGACTTAGATAAGATGGTGGTAGCTAGCCAGGCGGGCTTAGAAAATGCCCCACCACCAACCAAACCGAGTCTTACAATTGACCCCGCCGGGAATCGAACCCGCGACCTCCTGTGTAAAGCCAGTGAACTTTGCCTCTGAGCTACGGAGGCGGTTAAAAACCCTAAGCAAATCTGAACCTTGTCACCATAGCATATGATCAAAAGGTGAAATAAAAGGCAGAAGGTTTCTTACTTTGTTATTACAGGTACTGAAAATAGAAACAAGTAATATTTTTGCCCCAATAGTGGATTAGTTTTGCTTAATAGTGGATTAGATTTGCTTAATAGTGGATTAGATTTGCTCCTATGATTGGGGTTTTACATAGCGGCCGTTTGGTTAACGATGGCATTCAGCATTGAGAACCATGTGAGCCTCATTCATTTGAGCGTGGAATTTGTGGAATTTTGACTTCTAGACTTTTCAAGTTCCTTTCTAAAGTTGATTTTGTTTCAGGACACTCCATTGATGAGGTTATGGTTCAAGCAGGACAAGGAATTTCAGATGCCCAAAGCTTTTCTCACTTTTGATTTAGTCAGGTAAGAATTTATCTACTTATTTTTGTTCCCGTTAGATTTAGCAACTGTTTTGAATCACATTACTTTATTTAGGGAGGTCTCGATTCGAATCCTGGCTTTGATTCGTGATAGAACATTTTTCTTAACTCACCTGGTTAGCTTGTCAAATATCATCATATCAGCTCATACACGTCCCCACCGAGGGGCTCGAGCCTACCCTGAATTATGGCTTACCAATTGTAAATTTTAAAAAAAAACGCGGGCCCAGTGCGGGTTGGTCGACTTCACACACAGCCTTCGAGTTTCTTCGCTGGCGTGTGCGGGTTTGTTCACGATGTTTTCCTTAACCGTAACAGCGTCGGATAATCGCATATCATCATATCTGGCAAAAAACGTCCACTGCTGGATAAAGGCCTCCCCAAGGGATTTTCACGACGAGCGGTCCTACGCTGCCCGCCTGCTTACGCTACGTTTTTAACACAAAGGCGTACATATGAAAGCGAAATTCGAAATTCATTAATACGTGGCAGGGTTCGAACCACGACCTCCCGAACAGGAGCCAGCGGCCCTAGCCGTTGGGCCATCGACGACGCTATTTCAAAGGTATTTTTCAGTATCAATAATTTTAGTCGTGTAAAAATAAATTGCATTCTATTGTTTAGTGTGGTCAATTATTGTTTAATAATGGATATACAATCTTCTTTCACCTGTTTTAAACATTCTTTGCACGTGATTGATAGGTCGTTGCGTAAAGAACCATCACAAATAATAGAAGTGTTATTTTCAACAGTTTTTATTGTAGGGTTTCTAAGCAATTACACGACAGGCTAGGCTGTATGACCAGATATGCCTTTGTCGAGATTCAAGATTCATGGTATTTATTCAAAATAGGTGCAAATTATACTCTTTCTAATAGTCATAAAATAATAATAACATAATTTGTGAAAAATCAAGAAATAAACAATCATTAGTTAATAATGTCAAAATTCAATCCTAGAAATGTCATGTCATGTCATTAGAACATGAAAACAACATGACACGAAAAGTTATACATAAAATTATTGAATGTCATTAATGCCTTTAACAAGAGTAGGCCAGTTCACACAAATGTTCCTCTTTTGCCATTTACCTTCGGACCTACATTTACCTTAGAACCTACATTTAGACTATTCGAAACACAATAAACTACCTTATTATCTGCTATGCTGTGATTACTCCCACCTCCCTTTTTTTCAATTCAATATATTCAAAATAGTTGCAAATTACACTCTTTCTGATAGTCATAAAATAATAATAACAATGTCATTTGTGAAGAATCAAGAAATAAACAATAACTAGTTAATAACGTCAAAACTCAATCCCTGATTATGTTATTAGAACATGAAAACAATAAGACACGAAAAGTTATACATAAAAATCATTAAATGTCATTAATGCCTTTAACAAGAGTAGGCCAGTTCACACGGACAGCACCCGGTCACGAGTATAACGCGAGAGTCAGCCATCGCTCCCATCAACCATATTAGAGGGAAAGGAACGACCCGACTCCCGATGCGCCACCAACCGCATTGTTTACAATAAATTGAGATTATCAGCTATAAGATTAAAATCAGCTACAGTGGTACATTCTTATACATTCTGAGCCCTTCGGAGAATGAGCTGATCCAAAATGATACTTATGATGATACAAATTAGTGCCTCTAAAGTTTTGGGTAATTTCTACTTACTAATGAAATAACTATTGATTTACCAATTTTTACTGAATAAGGTATTAAATGCAACACATAAATCAAATAGCGATAAAGAAACATTTTGGACCATTTGGAAAACATTTGGATAAGATAACATATATAAGATGCCTGTACACAGGCCAGCACATCAAGCTACACAATTTGTACCGTTCTTATGGCGAATGCTTATGGATCAAAATCGCACTGCGAGTGTATAGCTTGATGTGCTGGCCTCTGTACTTGCACCACAGGCTAGGTTGTATGACCAGATATGCCTTTGTGTTTTCAATGCTTTTGGAAAAAGTTTATTTGTGGTGATGTGGTGTTTTTATGTATTGTTATTATTACGTGGTTGTGACCACCGTTTGAACTAATAAATTCATAATTCAATGTAATTTTAGCAAATATACGCTAATATCAAAAATACATTGCCTGTAAGCTTTGAAACCTTTCCTGTTGGCTTTGCCGTAGTCGGGTAAAAATACCATCTGATGTCGAGTACATCGGCGATATCGCACCGGACAGGGTAACATGGAGTCATCTCTATCATATCTGCAGAATCATCATCATATCATATTTGCCAAAAATCGTCCACTGCTGGACAAAGGCCTCCCCCAAGGATTTCCACGACGACTGGTCCTGCGCTGCCCGCATCCATCGGCTTTCCGCGATCTTCACCAGGTCGTCGGTCCACTGCGTGGGAGGCCTTCCTACGCTACGGTGTATCTCCAAAACTGTTCACCGCCGCCCTGGAAGATGTTTTTAAGCTTCTGGACTAGGGTGGACTCGGCATCAATATCAACGGCGAGTACATATCCCACCTCCGATTCGCTGACGATATCGTGGTTATGGCTGAGACTATGGAAGACCTAAGCACAATGCTCGATGGCCTCAGAAAAGTCTCTCAACAAGTGGGCCTTAAAATGAACATGGACAAGACGAAAGTAATGTTAAATGTCCGTGTCGCACCCACTCCTCTAAAGGTTGGAGACTCTACACTGGAAGTTGTTGACGAATATGTATACCTGGGACAAGCAGTCCAGCTAGGCAGGTCCAACTTCAAGAAAGAGATCAATCGACGAATCCAACTCGGCTGGGCAGCGTTCGGGAAGCTTCGCAATATCTTCACGTCCCAAATACCGCAGTGTCTCAAGACTAAGGTCTTTGACCAGTGTGTGTTGACTTACGGAACTGACACATGGTCGCTTACTATAGGCCTCATAAGAAGGCTCAAGGTCACCCAAAGGACAATGGAGCGTGCTATGCTCGGAGTTTCTCTGCGTGATCGAATCAGAAACGAGGAGATCCGCAGGAGAACTAAAGTAACCGACATAGCTCACAGAATCGCTAAACTGAAGTGGCAGTGGGCAGGGCACATAGCTCGTAAAACAGATGGCCGATGGGGCAGTAAAGTTCTCGAGTGGCGACCGCGCACCGGAAAACATCAACGTTGTTAAAACTGATGTTGGGCGGCAAGACTTAGATAAGATGGTGGTAGCTAGCCAGGCGGGCTTAAAAATGCCCTACCACCAACGAAACCGAGTCTTACAAAGTTAAACCCACCGGGAATCGAACCCGCATCCTCCTTGTGTGAAGCGAATGGCCTAACCATTACGCCACGGAGGCGGTTAGATTAAGGCACCACTCCTATATCTCCTACTATTTTGCCGGTTAGTAGACCGTCTCCGTGAACGGCTGAATGGATTTCTATTAAATATGACTAAGAATTATCTCGGTTACTTTTTTTTATTAAGAATTTGAGTGTGTTAAACTGCACTTCACCTGGTGATAAGTGTGGATGCAGCCGAGGATGTAACTATTATCTAGCTATCAAATAAAACAAAACAGCATTGAAATCAGTCCACACCTTTAGGTGACATGTTCAAAAACACAGACAGACATAGGCTTCCAACTTCGAACACCACCTTTTTGCGTCGGGGGTTAAAAATGGAAGAAGTCAATGAGATGCGATAGTGATCTTTAATACCTTTCAATTTGGTCCTTTTTTTCCTGCAGCCCACTCGCCTACGCGGACCCTCTCCACTGCAACCTAACTTCAGTCTGGGTGTTGCTCCTACGGGATAGTCTACAACAATTTGCCTATTCAGCTGAGCTGGCGGGGCTTAGGTGGAGTGTTGGCAACGCAAAATGGGGTATCAGTGTGAGTACTTTAAAGATTATATTTTCAAATCCACAATAGGGATGACGAATGCTAGTCATCTGAATTACTTTTTATCATCTGTCAAAAACGACATGTTGTTCTAAAAATGTTTGACATACCTAGGCGTGACGTCATAGTTTTACAGCGTCATATATGTACTCATTTTGTGATTATTGTCAAATAAAAATCGAAGACTGGATGGAAAACAAAACGAGTAAGGTTTCCGAACCTTCAGTAGTATGCAATTTAGTGATCAAGAGTTCATAATTTATTTCTGATGATGTCATCCCTATTGATATGCCCTTGGCATCATCTCACCTTATTGTGACGATGAGGCCGAAGATGGAAGCGGACTTACCAAGATTCCCCAACGCAATGGGAATCTGGCTATCTTATCTTCAAGCCGGAACACATCAATGGTGTTAACACTGATATTTGGCGGCAAAACTTAGATAAGATAGTGGTAGCTAGCCAGGCGGTCTATGAAAATGCCCTACCACCAACCAAACTGAGTCTTACAAAGTTGATCCTACCGGAAGAACCTGCGACGTTCTGGTGTGAAGCGAATGGACTTACCATTACGCCATGGTCGATCAAAACTCGATGACGCTTATCTATTCAAGTTTTTGCTTAGAATAGGGATGACGAATGCTAGTCATCTAAACTAACTTTTTATCATCTGTCAAAAACGACATTTTGTTCTAAAAATGTTTGAAATACTTAGGCGTGACGACATAGTTTAGCAGTGTCATTTATGTACTCATTTTATGATTTTGATGAATTCAAAATTGAAGTCTTATGGAAAATAAAAAGAGTAAGGTTTTCCGAAGTAAGAGGGCAATTTAGTTATCAAGAGTTCATAATTTATTTCTGATGCTGTCGTCATCCCTATTAAATAATTTGTCCTCAAATACACTTCAAGACACAGTTTAAGCGACAGCGCACACCTTGCCTATATTAATCGGTAAGACCGCCGGACACACGTGAATTTTGTCGACTATTTCCGCACCTTCAGCCACCGATTGGTTGCTCGCACAATTCGACGCTATGCCACACGCCTCGAAGCAACTGGCTCATCGTTGGATAGACCCAAGTCTGGCAGACCAAGAACAGTGCGTTCAGCCGAAAATATCGATGCTGTGCTTGAAGATGTGGGAACATTCTCCAGAAACATCAACGAGGCGACGTGCCCCGCAATTGGGCATTTCCAGGCGGACTGCAGCGTATTTTGGCTAAAGACTAAAAAAACTTACGCATGCGTACGTGCGCCTAGCTGAATTAAATATGGCGCAATTTTCGTAAAACTCAATTGTGTTGTTTTAGTTGTGAATATGAATAGATAAGATGTTCCTGTATAAAACTCAGATGACTCATCGGCTGCTGCCTACTGACCACCGAGCTCGTCTAGAGTACAGCCAGGGCATCATAAACCTCAATCTTGAAGAGAATAGTTTTTCTTCAAAATTGATTATGAAGCGCATTTCCATCTCTCGGGGCATGTCAATAAGCAGAACACTCGGTTCTGGGGCGCTGACAATCCGCGCATTATTCTAGAAACACCTTTACACTACTAAAAGTTACTGTTTGTGTGGCATCCGTGTTGAAAGAGTGATCGGACCCTATTTTTTCTAAGACGCTGCAGGCAATGCGATAACTCAAAAAAAAGTTTATTTCTGTACCAAAATATTTGTTTTATAGAACAATGTTAGGAACACCAAGTAGATATACAATACCTGTGTTAGGTGAACCCGCTCTTCAATATCAAATTAACTATATAACTGTCACTGGCGAACGCTACAGAACCATGTTACGTGAGTTCTCGTTACCCAGTTTGGACGAATTGGGGCTGGAGCACATCTGGTTTCAACAAGACGGCGCCACATGACACACACAGCGCGCGACACTATGGACTTAGTGAGGGACGCTTTTCCAGGACGTGTTATCTCTCGTTTTGGCAATTTGCCTTGGCCTGCAAGATCACCCGATCTGACCAGCCCAGACTTCTTTCTTTGGGGTTATTTGAAATCTCTGGTTTATTCACACAAGCCACAGAGTCTCGCAGCCCTAAAAAAAATATTCATCAAGAAATAAGGAACATATAGCAGGAAGTGTTGCGGCAAGTTATAAAAAACGTCATAAATAGGTCTCAAATGTGCATCAACTCTGGAGGTCACCATTTAAAAGACATCATCTTCAAATCCTGATGGTAGGAAATTTAATGGCACAAATTTACATAATTATAAAAAACTAATTCTAGTTATAAAAGATGTTTTAGCTGAAACAAATAGGGTCATTACTTTTGCGCCACGTACCTGTTACGTTCCTTTAGCATTATATTTTGGATAAGGATTCTATTTAATTTTTACCGCCTCCGTAGCTCAGAGGCAAAGTTCACTGGCTTTACACAGGAGGTCGCGGGTTCAATTGTAAGACTCGGTTTGGTTGGTGGTAGGGCATTTTCTAAGCCCGCCTGGCTAGCTACCACCATCTTATCCAAGTCTTGCCGCCAAATATCAATTTTGATATCATTGGTGTGTTCCGGCATGAAGATAAGATAGCCAGTTCCCCATTGCGTTGGGGAATCTTGGTAAGCCTGCTTCCATCTTTGGCAACATCGTCACTTACCACCAGCTGAGATGTCAAGGGTTTACCAATTGTGAATAAAAAAAAATCTTTGGTATAGTATCAACGCTTTTCATCGATAAAAAATAGTAAGTGACTTTAGGTTGGTATTGTACTTGAGGGTGTAACAAGTGAAGATACTATTTACGGGGATTTCCACTCATCAATCTAAACCACTTTCCCTAAGAGAACCGAAGTCTATTCTTCAAAACAAAAAAACACACAGTCACACCGGGAGTGCTGACAGTAGTAAAAAATTACATAAGTATCGGTAACGGTAACAGTGTCGCGAGTTCAATGGATTTTTCCCATCTCAAAAAATTCCCAACGCGCCCAAAAAGTTTTCACTTCAAAAATAACAACAATAACGCAATACTTCACTTGTGGGAACTTATCACTGAATAAACATTTATTCTATCCTGTCATGTCCTATTCTATCCTATTCTGTCCTGTCATTCCAACATGCATGTGTATCTATGTACGGTGTCGGTAGCGGTAACAGTGTCGCGAGTTCAATGATTTTTTCCCATCTCAAAAAAGTTCAAAAATTTACGCTGCATAAGTTCAGCATTATTAATTTCTACCTGGCTTCTGCCACAGTTTACTTCAAGTCCTCATAAAAGTCCGTCTCTTGAAACAGGTGACAATAGACGGATACGACGACAAACAGCACGTCCTGCTCCAGAAGATAGTAGACCACATCGTGACCTTCAAAGCCGACCCTCAGCGATTTCGTATTATGAAGGAGAACCATATTCGGGCCATCAAGAACTTTGAGGCCGAGCAGCCTTATCAGGTGAGTGGTGTACACCTTGCTCTACTTATTAGTGGTAGGGTCTTAGTCAATGTTCGACTGGGTGGGGTGGGCACTTGCCTCTGCCGCCAACTTCTCGTAATAACAATACAATTTCGAACACCTAACAACTTTTGATACAAGATTTTAATATTGCATTGTCACGTGATGTATATATACATCCATACATATCAGCTCATATACGTCCCCACCGAGGGGCTCGAGCCTACCGTGAATTAGGGCGATCGGGCCTTAGTCAACCACGCGGGCCCAGTGCGGGTTGGTCGACTTCACACATAACCTGCGAGATTCTTCGCAGGAGTGTGCAGGTTTCCTCACGATGTTTTCCTTCACCGTAAGAGCGTCGGATAAACGTACATATGAAATCTAAATTCGAAATCACATTGGTACGTGGCGGAATTCTAACCACGACCTCCCGGACAGGAGGCAGCGTCCCTAGCCGTTACGCCAGCGACGCTCTTGATGTATATATGTACATGGTATACATGCAAAATTTCGCCTTAATCGAAAACGGAAAAGTGCGTCAAATTCAACTTGCAAGATTTCATTACAGACACCGGGACAGGTGAAACTAAAAAAAAGTACGAGTGTACCACACGACTGAAGTAAAACTTCTTTAGCTCCATCTATATGTATGAAAGTAAATACTTAGTCTTCAGAAAATAATCAAATCTTTTTTGTCATATAGACAGTTTATGAAAAGAGTTTTATCATGCTATCAAATCTTTTTTATCTTATATGTTTGTTTTGATTGTTTGGACAACTGATATTGTTGCTTCCGTTTGCCCCGCCGACGACACTTTCCGAAACGCTCTCGTCACGCATTCACTAGCTTGCTGCCCAACTCAAACGTGTGTAAAGAAGTTTTACTGCAAAAATTTCGAAAACCTAATAACTTTTAGGTACAAGCTTTTATCATTGCATGCAAAATGTCAGCTCAATCAGAACCGGGAAGTGGGTCAAAGGACAAGGACAACGCTCACAATTTAAGGGGAAAAACCCAGTCCTGGCGCAAATGATGTGTATCTCAGATTTAAAGTATTCATATCATCATATGTAACTATTTTTTTAATTGTTATTAATTGAGAGCTATACTTAAAAGTTAAATGGGGAATTCATTATTTTTTCTTTACTCTTGTTCTGAATATGACATCGTCACCTACATTATCTGTTATGTAAGGGTATACAAAAATCATGGGTAAATGGAATTGTTTTATTATTATGTATATATATATATATTTTTATATATTACAATGGCTTTTACATTAATATAGTGTATAGTTTTTAAAAACTAATTTTGTTTTTGTTTTTTCTAAATATTTTGTCACATACTAGATCGTTCAATAAGTCCCGCGACTCACTAACAAGAAAGCGCATATATTAAAAACTCTTTTAATTTTAAGAAAGTACAGGCAATCAAATGATACGAGTATTTTTTTTTTAAATCGAACAATTAAATACTGAACTATTTAAGTGACGCTTCTTTTGTGATTTCGTAAACAATGAAAAAAAAAACGAAATTCGCGTGTTGATAAAACATTGTTTTTTAATAGGAAAATATACCGCTCAAGCACAGCAGTGGCTTATAAAGTGTCATCCGGAATCTGCTCCGTCTAACTAAACCAACCATTTGTCGGTGGTATGCCGATTTCAAACGCGGTCGTTTGGATACAAATAATGCTGAACGCTCTGGTCGTCCAAATGAAGCAGTGACTGAACAAAACATTAACCAAGTCCTGAAAATCGTGAAAGAAAATGAGAAAATAAAAGTGCGCCAGATAGCTGAGATAGTGAAGATTTCAAGTGGTAGTGTTTTCACCATATTACATCAAAATTTGGCCATGAAAAAGCTTTTTTCCAAATGAGTGCCGCGTTTGCTAACAATTGATCAAAAGCAACAACGTATCAGTGATTCAGAGCGCTGTTTGGCACTATTTAATATAAATAAAAAGGATTTTTACGTCGGTATTTGACAATGGATGGAACATTGATTCAGCATTTCACTTATGAATCCAATCGGCAGTCAGCAGAGTGGAGAGCGGTCTAAGACAAAAATCAGCCGGCAACGTTATGGCATTTATATTTTAGGATGCGCATGGAATACTCCTCATCGGCTACCTTGATAAGGGGAAAAACATAAACAGCGAATATTACATGGGATTATTGGAACGGTTAAAGTACGAAATCGCAGAAAAACAGCCTCAAATAAAGAAAAAAAAAGTGATCTTTCACCAGGACAATGCGCCGTGTCACAAATCTATGGTAACGATGGCGAAACTAAACGAATTGGTCTTCGAATAACTTTCCCATCCACCATATTCTCCAGATCTGGCCCCCAGTGATTACTGGCTGTTTGCAGACCTAAAGAAAATGCTCCAGTGCAAGAAATTAGATTAATAAATTAGAAATTAGAAAATAAAGTAATCGCAGCAACGGAGGCTTATTTTGAAGTCAAAGATAAATCGTTCTACACACATGGAATAGAAAAGTTAGAAAAGCGTTGGAGAGACTGTATCGCAATTGAAGGAGACTACGTTGATAAATAAAAAATAATTTTATCAAAAAACGTTGTTTTAGTATTTAGTCTCGGGACTTATTGAACCACGTATAAATTTAATCTTGGCAACAAACACCAAACGTTACTACTTTCATTAGGAAAATTAAATCGTGAAGTTCTTAATGCCATTGTTGCAAACAATACCATGACTAAATTCAATTCTTCGACCAGTGTGTGTTGCCAGTGATGACATACGGAACTGAGACATGGTCGCTTACTAAGGGTCTCATAAGAAGGCTCAAGGTCACCCAAAGGGCAATGGAGCGTGCTATGCTCGCAGTTTCTCCGCGTTATCGAATCAGAACCGAGGAGATCCGTAGGAGAACCAAAGTAACCGACAAAGCTCTCAGAATTGCTTAACTTAAGTGACAGTGGGCGGGGCACATTGCTCGTAGAACAGATGGCCGTTGGGGTAGTAAAGTTCTCAAATCACGCACTAGTGTAGGCTCTAACCACGCACCGGAAAACGTAGTGTAGGCAGGCCTCCCACTCGGTGGACCGATGACTTGGTGATCGTGGTCCGGTCGTCGTGGAGATCCTTGGGGGAGGCCTATGTCCAGCAGTGGACGCCCTACGGATATGATGAGTGGTTACAGTACTGCCTATCCTCCGATCATTGATCCCTTAGTCACCTTTTACGACACCCTGGGGGGAGATGGTGGGGAAAATGCCCACCATCAACCAAACCGAGCCTTACAAGTTGACCCCGCTGGGAATCGAACCCACGACCTCCTGGTGTGAAGCGAATGGAAAATGACACGGAGGTGGTTAAAGTTGATAATAAGGATAAGACTTTTGGATTTTTGTTCACTATGTCTTTTGTGTTTTATGTTTTGCTTGTAATGTAACAGCAGTGTACTTTTTCTGTTTGAAATATATGAGTATATCACAAGGGTGTTAAAAATCATGTTCTTTTTTTAAGTCGTATCCATACTTTTGTAGCATGGATGGGTCCAAAATGTTACTTTATCGCTATTTGATTTATGTGTTGCATTTAATACCTTATTCAGTAAAAATTGGTAAATCAATAGTTATTTCATTAGTAAGTAGAAATTACCCAAAACTTTAGAGGCACTAATTTGTATCATCATAAGTATCATTTTGGATCAGCTCATTCTCCGAAGGGCTCAGAATGTATAAGAATGTACCACTGTAGCTGATTTTAATCTTATAGCTGATAATCTCAATTTATTGTCAACAATGCGGATGGTGGCGCATCGGGAGTCGGGTCGTTCCTTTCCCTCTAATATGGTTGATGGGAGCGATGGCTGACTCTCGCGTTATACTCGTGACCGGGTGCTGTCCGTGTGAACTGGCCTACTCTTGTTAAAGGCATTAATGACATTCAATGATTTTTATGTATAACTTTCCGTGTCATATTGTTTTCATGTTGTAATAAAATAATCAGAGAGTGAATTTTGACGTTATTAACTAGTTATTGTTTATTTCTTGATTCTTCACAAATGACATTGTTATTATTATTTTATGACTATCAGAAAAAGTGTAATTTGCACCTATTTTGAATAAATATATTGAATTGAAAAAAGGAGGTGGGGGTAATCACAGCATAGCAGATAATAGGGTAGTTTATTGTGTTTCGAACTGCTTAAATGTAGGTTCGAAGGTAAATGTAGGTCCGAGGGTAAATGGCAATGGAGGAACATTTATAAGTTCCAGACGCAGGCGAAAGTAGTTCACCATTGTCACAAGTTTGCCAATTACATTTTACACCCATGTATCAATAATTAATTTATTGATGTTAATATAGGTAGTAGACATAAACAGTTGCAAAGAAAATGTAATTTATTTCTGCAGATCATCATCAACCCTTCAACAGATCAACCCTACAGATCTGGTAGACCAGCTATTACATAGTCCAAAATACCACTTATGTCTTCTCCCATCGCAATCCTACACAAGCCATTTTCGCCCCATTCCACATTCCACGAACTTGTAGCCAACCAATACTTTAATCCCTCGTCTTCCCCCCATCCCATAAGCTTTACGACATGCATGTACTTATAGTCGCCTTCCCTGTGCCTGTACACACCACCGGCGTATCTAATAAAATCTTCGTACACCTTCATTTCCCCAGAAACTGGTCCGTTCAAGTATATTTCGGCTTTAATATGATCATCCCCCTTTAGTTTGTATATCTCGCTGGCGAAATGTAGATCATCCTTGTAAGAGCCGGAATATTCTTTAATGCAATCTTGCTTACATTG
The DNA here is from genome assembly GCA_947284805.1 of Coleophora flavipennella. Taxonomy (NCBI): domain Eukaryota; kingdom Metazoa; phylum Arthropoda; class Insecta; order Lepidoptera; family Coleophoridae; genus Coleophora; species Coleophora flavipennella. Next base: position 56,224,339 of record OX369308.1, on the reverse strand, counting down.
CGGTGTGTCTCCGAAATCTTTAACAGGGCACGGATGTCCCTTTTTATGAATACTGCATGGAGCTATTGTGTACGGTTGGCAGCCGCCTTTTGAATTGTATTTACCGCCTGATACAAGGCCTTTGGTTTTCCAGTATGAATAAGTCAACCAACCATAGCCCCCAGTCTTACAGTTACCACCTTCAGAGCAAGACAGTACGTCTTCAGCGGAGGCTTGGAACTGCTTTGTGCCATTGGATGCGATGCAGTAACGATCTGTGATAGCCGTCACGGAGCTGACCGCCCAGCAACTACCGCAAGCCCCTTGATCTAGAAAAAAACGAATATTTAACATTTCATTTACTTTCAAAATTTAATTTCAGCTATCGCAAACCCCATTTCGTGCTTCCTCCCATCTAATTTTCTATGTCACTTAAAATAAAATAAAAAAATAGTTAGTAGACATACTTAACTAAAATGTACAAAAAAAATGTTGATGATCAATGTTTTATTTTTTCCTTTTCACCCATACAAGTGAAATATGCTTTTAAAGGATCCCCCCATACAAACAAAACAGCATGAGATAATTATTTGTTATGCCAAGCTGCAAAATTGTTTGTACGCGAGACGCAATATAACTTTGCTGCCGAGCGAAACACACAATTTTTCACCTCACTGCAACGAGAAAAATTTTTAGGTGCAAGAAGAACAGCTTGATAGTTATTTGGTTCTAATTTTAAAAACGCAATTTTGTGCGCTAAAACGAAATGACGAACAAAACGTTTCCGAGCGTGTGAGGTGAAAAACATATTTTTGTGAACCTCCTCGTGTTGAATTGGTGTTTTTAAATGAAGTACCTAGTGCATTCTTTCAACATATTTTTTTGAGGTGTGCCGTGCCCAAAAGAGAGCTCGTTTAAGTAGTTAGAAACGTGCCTGGTTTTCATGAACTGTAAAACCTAGTAAAACGATTTAGTGTATCCCAAGACAATCAGTTTTCAAGTAAGAACTCCAAAACCCTACACTTTGCGTGGTCCGACACGCATTTGGTTGTTTTTTTCTGCCTATGTTCATCCTGAGAGCTTATTCAAAATGTTGGTGAAAAAAAATTCGAACCATAATTAACATCTAGTTTTGGAAATTACCTCTTACATCTGTACCTCTTTATAATATTGGTATAGGGGGGAGGGACGTCCGCTGTGCAGATTGCTTTTAGTGGTCATCAGTCGAACATAGAATCAAATTTATGTAAATTTAATTTATATAACAGTGGTTTTAATTTTGACAGCAGTCATCCGAAATGAAGATCTCTAGGGGATTTATAAATTCTCCCAAAAACTAGAAATCAACGATCAATAGTTTATTTATCAGACAGGTTTTATATTTGATAGCTGTCATCCGAAATGATCTCGACGAGATCTGAAACTATTGATGCTAGACTACTACTTAAAAAAAAATAGATCTCCAGATCTTTATTTCGAGTGAGAGCTGTCAAAATTAAAACCGGCAAGACTCTGCAATTACCGACCATAGACTACTCTTGAGTCGTGTGCAGGGATAAATGATAGGTATGAGTCTATGTCACAATGACGACGATTTTCTTTCTTTCCATCACGAGAATTGAAACTTTGTCATCAATCATCCGAAAGACGTCCCACTGCTGAACAAAGGCCTCCCCGAAGATTTCCATGACGAGCGGTCCTGCGCTGCCCGCATTCAGCGGCTACCTGCGACCTTCACCAGGTCGTCGTACCACCGCGTCGGAGGCGTGCCCACGAAACTTAATGAAAAATACAATTATCTTTATAAAAATCCCTTTCTCACCATAAATATCGTTCAAAGAGGGACAGTGTGGCCATTTCTCCCTCGCATCGAATGTGGCTGGAAGAGTCTTTATTAATTCTGGATCGTGCTTTTTGAATTCCATAGAGTACCAAGCCTTTACTGCTAAATCCATTGTTTTGTCCTGCTCCGATGTTGGTGTATCTAATGAATATGTTTGTTAACACAATGATTAAATGGTTAGACCTCAAAATAACTAACTACACAGTTCGCATGTTTCTCTTCCTAATTGTGGACCATTTTACTAAGGAAAACTTATTCTTAATTTAATTAAAAGTTACCGCTTGCCCAAGTTAAAGTTAAGCTCTAAAGCCTTGTGCATCGCCGCAAAGTCGCCTGTCTGTCAGTATTCTATCGAATTCATTTCGGAGAGTGCGCGCAAGAACTTCACGACCTCATTCCCCCTGCTCCATTCCACCGTCGGTCAACGAGACGCAGGGAGGGGTTGCACCCCTTTTTGTCGATGTTCCACCTTTTCGCACGAATCTTTACGCCTCTTTATTTATTATGCGTACAGCGCAGGAGTGGAACTCCATGCCTGCGTCAGTGTTTCCCGATTCCTATAATTTGGGGATCTTCTTCAAGGCAAGAGTGAATGGGCATTGTTTGAGTTTACCATCCTCGACTGCATTATCACTTACCATCAGGTGAGTTGCAGCCAAACGCACTCAAAATTTAATAAAAAAATAAAATAAATAGAAATGGTACAATTATAAAAAAAACACATAGACTGTTTTGAGAAACTAATTTGAATGTTTTTTTTTGTTTTTTTTTTTTAAATGTTATACGTTCAAATATTTGTGATGACGTTACAGGCCAAATATTATGAAAAATAAATTAAACAGCCACGCTGTGCATACTTTCTCGCGAAGCTTTAACCACCTGTCGTAGTCGAGCAAACTCAAATAAATTACAAACATTACGCTTACTTAGCAGCAAAGAGTCACAGTCAGGTAGGTATATCAGACTTGATGAAATATTTTCAAATAATAACGGTTTGCATGCGAGGTACTTTACTCCGAGTTTTCCTCTAATAATTAAGTACCCAATGCAATAAGCCTTATAAATTCCTAGTTATTTACAAAGTTTCATTAAAATCGTTAGTCATTTTTGAGAAAAAGCAACAAATCTGAATTTGTATGGGAGGTACGTTCTTCCGATTTTTCTTAGAATAACAAACTACAGCGTACTGTAGGCCATGTAAAGTTATGGTAACGTACCGAGATTTATCAAAATCGTTAAAATCATTTTTGAGGAAAATATAAGTGATTTAATTACTGTGGTTTCCATTTAAAAAAAATTAAGATAGGTGAAATTTAAATAAAAAGGGCTGTGGATATAAAACAACACACACATTTTTTGTTTGTTTTTTAGACTTAGTGTAAGACAATCGATCTTCATCAAAATCTCAGCTTCGATTTTTTTTGCCATCACAATACCTACTTCACTTCTTCTTCGCTCGCTGACGCTCGCTCCTCAATGGCTCGAAGTAATTTCAATAGACGATTATGAAAAGAATTTACCTAGTTATTTAGTATGTATTTACGGTATAAAATCATTTTATATCCAAATGATTCTTTTATTTACGTGCCTTGTACAAAGTCATCGTAGGCCAATCAAGGGCTTTCATTACAAAATGTACCAAATCACTTGAAATTTTTGAAGTCTAATAACTGGAAAATTATCGCAGAAGCTATCCCTCGAAATGGTTTTCGAATTAGGTGGGGTTCCTAAAAACTGAGCAATGTCATTGGATGCGAGCTTAGCATAGTGCCAACCAAGAGTGTTTATTATGCGTGCATTCATTTTCAAAGCAAAACACGAGAAAGTTGCGCAGAGCTTTAAAATCCCACAATTTTTTTTTGTTGTTTCACTATTTCGACAATCTACAAACGAAATGATAAAATTAGAAAAGATAACATTACAAAGTCAATTAATTAATCAGTCATTCTGGCCCAGAGACAATAGGGGATCGGACTGCTAGTCATTTGAGTTACTTTTTATGATCTGTCAAAAACAAAATTTTGTTCTAAAAATGTTTTAAATACCCACAAGTGACGTCATAGATTTTAAGCGTCATTGACGAACTTATTTTGTGAATTTGATCAATTAAAAATTGAAGACGTGATGGAAAAACAAAACAAGTAAGGTTTTTTTAAACTTCATGAGAATAGCAATTTAGGAAACCATATTTCTGATTTTATTTTTGATGCAGTCGGATCCCCTATTCTGTGCTATTTGTCGCCAGCTCGTTTTTAACCGACTTCAAAAATGGAGGTTTCTCAAATCGACCGTATTTTTTTATGTGTGTTCGCGGATAACTTCGTCATTTATGAACCGATATTGATGATTCTTTTTTTTGAAAAGGAGATATCCCAAGGGAGGTACCATAATAAGGAAACCAGGATCTGATGATGGCATCCCAGAAAAATCGAGGGGAACCTTAGTTTCCTGTTTGAATTCGGTATTTTTTTGTTTTAAATTATTTTTGGCATAAAGAACTAAGTTATTTACAAAAAAAATGCTTTTCTATTACCCATACCCTTACCCCAACTTCCAAAATATATAAACTCATTAATATAACGCACCTTTATACCTACCGCACATGCATATTAATCCGGAAAGTCCTAAACAAAACTATACACACATCGACAAAATACTACTTGAGGGACCAGTTCCACGATT